>MUZC01004401.1:143665-168531 GCA_002072015.1 Radix auricularia | reverse complement strand
TGTAAATCGAGTCAATAAAAATAGTTCCCAAGTAGTGGTGGAGGTATTCGTCCTAAGGGGCCGTCCATAAAGTATGTCACGCTCCAGAGGGGGGGGTGTAAGATAGTGTGACAGTTTGTGACAGGGGGGAGGGGGGTTCCGGCCATGTGTGACGTCACTGTGTTTTATGTTAAATTGTAATTATTTTGTTAATAAAAAATATATTTTTGTACATAAGTGACGTACTTTAGGGGAAGAGGACCGAGATTTGTGACAGGGGGGGGAGTTAAAAGTGGTCAAAAATAGCGTGACATACTTTATGGACGGCCCCTAGGAGGAGATGCTTAAAAATCTGTGCGCCCTGTGGGAGTTACATGTGGCTGTAGAGGTTGCATGCTGTTACCAAAGAGTTAAAAGATTCTCTGTGAAGAAGTTTAAAATGAATTTAGCAATTTTAACTGTAAGTTTTGATATTTCCTTCCTCTTCTTTTATCCTGTATCTTCTTTAAGTAATTGAGCCCATCTTTCTTATTTTTTTCCTGTGTGTTTTTTTTCATGCACTCAGTACTTAGTATACAATGTTATTTAATTTAAATAATTGTGTTTATTTAGTTGTACTGATGAAGACATCATCTGAAATGTCTACTTACGAATAGCCAATTATTTAATAAAGCAATAATTTATTCTTTTGATCACACAGTGCATTTGAGCATCTTGTATTTTATTTAAAAGGCTTTATCGCGGTCCCATTCAAAAGGATTTTGACCGTGCTGGAGTTATCACAGGGTGTGCACAGAGATACAAAACAAAATAAGTGCACAACAGGGAAGTTGGAGATTCTGAATCATTGTGTATAACATGTGCACATAGGAAATGAAGATTGGGCACATGAGCAACAAAGACTGTGCATATAGGAAATGAAGACTGTGCACATAGGAAATGAAGACTGTGCACATAGGAAATGAAGACTGTGCACATAGGAAATGAAGACTGTGCATCTAAGTCTCAAAAGATGCTGTACAGTTAAAGTATATGCAGGGGTAGGGTGACCAAACTGAGCACAAATTTAGAATATTTAATAAACAGATCAAGCAGACAAAAATAAATACAAAATTTTTTTTTGGAAAAACCATTTTATCTTTTTTTTAAAAATAAGCTTTGGACAGATATTTTGCAGAACATACTAAGTTTTTCAACTTAAACCAAAATTTGTGCATTTAACACAATAAGTGGGCCCAGCTATTGTTCACACAACCGATACAATATTCAGTACATATTTAACATATATTCATTCTATGAACTTACAGCGTTCGTCTGCTAACAGTGAATGATATTCAACATAATCAGGAGGTGATTAGACAGAAAATGATGGTGATAATTAATTCAATGAGAAGCTAAGGACTAAAAGTGTGATGATTTGCTCACAAGGATATATTATAAAGCTAAAAGCAGTTGTGACGATTCAAAGTGAAGTTTAAAAATTATTTGGGTCAGCTCAATGTGATTAATGAATGACCTCTCATTTTAATTTTTTTTATCAAGAATTGAAAGTTAACAAGGACATCACAGTGAGGATTCACTGACATATTTGTCCTTGTTGAAATGTTTTATTGTTTTTTTTTTTAATTTCTCTTTAAAATGATGTTGTTTTTTTTTAAATTTTAATGATATCAATGACAATTGACAAAATAATAAGTAGATCAAGCCCTAAAGTTTCTTTCATACGAAAGTATTTAAATCTATTTTAGAGATGATCTCTTTTATATTAACGATAAATAATTTTTAAAAAATAATTTTCATTTTTTAAAAACTTATAGTGAATACCTTTTTCTGGGATTTTAATATCGCTTGTGTCGCCTCCAATCCTCTCTTTAATCAGACGCAGTCGTTCTTTCCTGAGTTCATGTTCTTTAGGTGCTAGATCGGCTTTAGCTTTGGCCAAGTCTTTCTCTATGGTGTTGTCTATAACCTGAGGCAGTAAGGAAAAGATTCTCTTTATGGATCCAAATTAATAAAAATAATAATAATAACCCCTTTTCAGACCATGAAGGGCCTATGGGGAAACTGAAGTAACGTTCACAAGTTTCATTGACCACTAACGATAAGGGGATTGTGTGGATAGCACAATGCTCTGGGGGCCTTGCCAGTGCCGCGGCTCAAACCTGTGACTTGAGTTCTTGTCACAGTTTGACATTCCAGCGCACTATCACTTAGACCACCGCGCCCCTATGGTTCCAAATTAATTGAAATGTTTGGGTGGTTTTTTTTTCTTTTATTACATTCCAACAATTTATTTTTTCAACACACGTCATCAGTGCATGCATCATAACTACTTTTAACCATTTTGATGGCTTGAACACAGAACATGTAAGTGTTTCTGTATGAAAATAAACACCTGATGATGTAATCATTTAACAACAAATAGATGGGCAGAGGATGAATGTGCCAATGCATTTTATTTTACAGGGTTTTAGTATTGACAGTTGACTTATCTATACAGACACTCCTTCTATACAGAAGATTATTGCATCTACAGAACATTCCTGTCTGTTGGCAAGTGATGCATCGTTCACAGGCAACAGCTATAAGGGTTCCACGCATTACCCAGCCGCATTTATTTCCCTAACTAGTGTTAGGTACCAATTTGGAGCTGGGTGGACTCAGGGACGCCCTAGGCCCCAAGAACAAATCCTTGCCTTCATATGGATTTGAGTTTGAACCCATGACCATCGGTACGGTACGCCAGCCGAGCGTGCGTGCCACCCGAAATCAAAGTTGCCGCCTAAATATTTTCATAAGAAAAAAAGTGTTTATTCTTATAGCTAATATATGGAAAAGATTCTAAGAGATTTTGTTTTCTTTCTTAAAGTTTTTTTCCAATAAAGAAAAGTAAATTTAGGAGAAAAAGTAACTATGCTTTTCTTTATTGACAAATGTATTTTTTTTTTAGTGATTTATATATTTTTTGTAATGATTAAGACATTCTAGTAAATTTAAATTCGAGTAACTTTTCGCAACAACTTAAACTATACCACTTTAAGAAGAATAATGCAAATGACTGTGAAAGGGATATAACTATAGTACACAGTAAAAACGTCCATGATAGTTTAAAAAAACCATAGTTTTTGTAATGGTTGGATAACTAGGGTGTTTTGGTGTGAGTGAGCAAGGGTTGTCCTTTGTAGAGCTCGGGGCTTTTCTCGAGTGCCTCACGCGCGTCTTTGTTTCAGACACCCTGGCACATGGTTGTGTTATAAATTGTTGTGAGATAGATGCACTTCCAGAGAGAGAGAGAGAGAGAGAGCGTTTTGGTGTATTGAAGGACAAAGACAGGTTTTTGTGTAAAGAAAAGCTGAGGAGACTAAAATCAATATAGGTCAGTGGCGTCGCTAGGGGGCGGGCCGCCCCGGGTGACACCATCAGGGGGGTGACACCAGACTGTAAAATTCTATATATTCCCTTTATTTGGCACTGGAAAACTTGGAGGAGTTCTATGGGTTAAATCATGTGGGGATGACACCATGAGCTACCGCCCCGGGTGACACCAACCCTAGTGACGCCTCTGATATAGGTATAGGTATAGAAGATATAGATATAGATAAAATTGTTATATTAAGATATTTTATAGAATGCATTGTACCTGAATCACTATTTTGTAGTGAAGTATGTTGATATTTTAAAACCCACAGTTATGTCATTTCTTCTCTAAGGTATTCCAATATTTCAAACGAGTAATATTGGAATACCATTTTAATATAAGTATAATTATTTCTTTAGTATTATGTAGGGCTGCGGAAATTAACGATTAATTTCTCGATTAATCAGTAAAAAAAAATTATCGATTAAAATTATTTTAATCTATAAAATAGCGATTAAAATGATAAGACATAATTTAGACAATTTTTTCAATTCATTAATAAATTATTAATTATTAATAATTAATAATAGTTTGCTATTTTATGTACAAACTTCTCCATTTTCAAAAAAATTTATTTTATAGTGTAAACTTTAAATAAGCTCCTGGAAGTGTAGGGGATCAAGTTGCCATTTGGGATATTTTTAAGGCAAAGCTCGGTTGAAATGCATATCTAGCAGATATTTTAGAACGGAAAATTAGGCTTAACTTGAAACTTCAGGGAAAAGATTCGAATATTTTCGCATTTCAAAATAATTTCTGGTCGAGTCGCATGAAAGCTGAGCTGGCGTACAGATGGTCATGGGTTCGAATCCATGTGAAAGCAAGGATTTGTTCCCAGGGCCTAGGGCGTCCTTGAGTCAACCCAGCTTCAAATGGTTACCTAACACTAGTTAGCCAAATAAAGGCGGCTGGGTAATGCGTGGAACCCTCAAAGCTGTGCCCTGTGAACGCTGCTGCACATGCCAACAGACTGGCATGGTCTGTGGACGCAATTATCTTCTGTACAGAAGGAGTGTCTGTATGGATAAGACAAGACAACTTGATAAAATTATAACCCTTCTCTATAAAACAAAGGTTAGCTGTCAAAGAATCTTCAGTTTTGACACAGCTGAATCCCTGTTTGCCAACAGAGATTAACAGTTACCATCTATTGTACTGACAACAGGCTGTCAAGACAAAATGTCAAGCCAGAAAGGACCGTATCCAAAACCCCCTTAAAGTGATTCCATCCATCTCTTGTCCGAAATGCGGATGCAAATTTCACGCTAGAATAGGGTTAATAAGCCACCAGAGGACAAACATGGCGGCCTAGACAGGTCAAATACAAATACAACGGACAGAGAACTAACATTTTACTTACACTGTCAAACCACTGCAGCAGCGCCCCACATCTCTTGTGTGTCACGCTGTAACACTGTAAGGCATGCTGGTGGCGATCCTGAGACTGCATGTCGATGTAGATGTTGCTACACGCCCTGTTCAAGGTCTCAATCTCTTCCGGCTCACAGTACGGGAACTGTAGGGACATACAAAAGTCATAATGTTGGGTCATACAAAAGTCGTAGTGTTGGGTCATACAAAAGTCATAGTGTTGGGTCATACAAAAGTCATAGTGTTGGGTCATACAAAAGTCATAGTGTTGGGTCATACAAAAGTCGTAGTGTTGGGTCATACAAAAGTCATAGTGTTGGGTCATACAAAAGTCACAGTGTTGGGTCATACAAAAGTCACAGTGTTGGGTCATACAAAAGTCGTAGTGTTGGGTCATACAAAAGTCATAGTGTTGGGTCATATAAAAGTCATAGTGTTGGGTCATACAAAAGTCACAGTGTTGGGTCATACAAAAGTCACAGTGTTGGGTCATACAAAAGTCATAGTGTTGGGTCATACAAAAGTCATAGTGTTGGGACATACAAAAGTCACAGTGTTGGGTCATACAAAAGTCATAGTGTTGGGTCATACAAAAGTCATAGTGTTGGATCATACAAAAGTCATAGTGTTGGGTCATACAAAAGTCATAGTGTTGGGACATACAAAAGTCACAGTGTTGGATCATACAAAAGTCACAGTGTTGGGTCATACAAAAGTCATAGTGTTGGATCATACAAAAGTGGTAGTGAATAATCCATAAAGCCTTCATCAAATTTATCTCTCAGTTTCCATGAGTGGTATTAAGGAGCAAACGTATATAACCTAACATGTCTGATACGGTGGTTGAGGGACATGTGCACTCGGCTGTCATACCGAGGGTCAAGGGTTCAAATCTCTGTGAAGGCAGGGATTTTGTTCCCCGGGGCGAGGGTGTCTCTGAGTCCACCCAGCTGGGAATAGGTAACTGAGGCTAGTTGGGGATACAAAGGATGCTGGGAATAACGTGGTACCTTCTGGTCGTGGCCTGTGAACGCTGTGTCACTTGCCAATATGTTCTTACCAGAAGGTAGGACGCAATAATCTTCTGTATAGAAGGAGATAAGACAAGAATTATGACACACTGACATAAAAATCATAGGCTATCAAATGGATATCAGTGGAGTTGTTTTCATTAAAACAAAATTACACAAACTATTTCTGTAAGAAGACAATAAATTTAAGCTTTATTTATGAACTTTTAAGTATTAGTTCATAAAAAAAGCTTAAATTTATTGTCTTCTTACACAAATAGTTTTTGTAATTTGTTTTTTATTAAAAAGCTTTATGCAGCCCCATTTTGTATGAGATGTTTTCACTATGTAACAGCAACCTCAGTGTTACAACACAAAGATAAATTAATGCCAAACTCATATAGACATAGGGATAAAAAAAAAGAATTTCTTGTTCCATTCACAAAAACAAACATTTACAAATCCTCAGGCATTTGGATGTGGAATGGGTTACCTGAACAAACCAGAAAAACTAATACACTATCAACATTCAAAATTCTGAAGTAAATGCAAGGCTAAGCACAAAGCCATGGATAAGTGTAAGATTAAATAAACTTCTGTAATGTATAACATAAGGTAGGAATTTAAGCTCTATCGGAAGTTTAAGACTTGAATAATTTATGAGTCCAAGTGAGGGACAAATGAAAAGTAGTTAATTTTTATCCAGTCAACGAACATAAATATGTCATTGTGGAGGTACCTACCGGGATTCTGATGCTTGTATATATTTTTGTCCAGCAATGTTTATTTCTTACCTTGATGTTGTTGAGGTACCTGGCGCTGCCATATTTTAGTTCAACAATGTTCATTTCTTACCTTGTTGTTGAGGTACCTGATGCTGCCATATTTTAGTTCAACAATGTTCATTTCTTAGCTTGATTTTGTTGAGGTACCTGGCACTGCCATATTTTAGTTCAACAATGTTCATTTCTTACCTTGATATTGTGAGGTACCTGGCACTGCCATATTTTAGTTCAACAATGTTCATTTCTTACCTTGATGTTGTTGAGGTACCTGGCGCTGCCATATTTTAGTTCAACAATGTTCATTTTTTTACCATGATGTCGTTGAGGTACCTGGCGCTGCCATAATTTAGTTCTTAAATGTTCATTTCTCACCTTGATGTTGTTGAGGTATCTCTGTGCCGTCGTTATGTTTTGGCTGGCGGCTATGAGATTGTTCCTTGTCTCTGTGGCCAACTGGTATTTAACTTGCATGTTGCTGGTGGACAATGTGTGTTTAAATGTACTGATATGATGACACCAGTTTTAAATAGATAATTTTACACAATTTTTGTTTAAATGTATTGATATGGTGACACCAGTTTTAAATAGATAATTTTACACAATTTTTGTTTAAATGTACTGATATGATGACACCAGTTTTAAATAGATAATTTTACATAATTTTTGTTTAAATGTATTGATATGGTGACACCAGTTTTAAATAGATAATTTTACACAATTTTTGTTTAAATGTATTGATATGGTGAGACCAGTTTTAAATAGATAATTTTACACAATTTTTCTTTAAATGTATTGATATGGTGAGACCAGTTTTAAATAGATAATTTTACACAATTTTTCTTTTAATATCAAAGTTAATCAATGCTGTGCCCAACACAACAAACAAACAAAATTCAGATGGAATTTAATTGATTTTTTTTTAATGACTATTGAGCCTTCTTGTTTAAGTATGAGGGTGGTGGGGTNGGTGGGTGGGGGTGAGGATGGTTGGCTCACTATGCATAAGCAAGCATGTCATTAATTTTATCAACGTACAGAAAGGCAAAAGCGCTATGGGGAAAATTTTATAGTTTAAATATTTAGGATGAATACCAATTTTTATGTTTGATCATAAGATAGAAAATTTAATTCCTACGTTGTAGATGAAATTTTTAAAAACAAAAAAACAAAAAAAAAAACCACAAGGTGCTTACTTGCCAGGAACTTGGATTAAATCCTGCCAACGTTTCACAGCGTACCCCAGCTGGTTACATGCGTGCTGCAGTAAAATCTTTCCGTTGGACCATTTATATTTGGCCAAGCCAATTCTTTCTTTTCTGTCTAGCAGCTGGTCTACCTCTTCTTCCAGTGTGTTTTCAAGGGCTGACCCATATTTGCCTTTGAATATATCGTCTGAAATGGAGAGAAAAGGAAATGTGAATGCTATGTCCCGGTGGTCTAAGTGGTAGCGCGCTGGACTGCCAAATTGAGGCAAGAACTCGAGTGACGGGTTCAAGCCTAGGTACTGGCAAGGCCCCCGGGGCATTGTGCTAGCCACACAATCCCTTGCTTGCTATTGGTGGCTTAATAAGCTTGTGAAAGCTACTTCACCTGCCCTTGAGTCTGCCATGGACTGGATAGGGGTCATAACTATTATTAATGCTCTGTCTATTTTAAAAAGCATGATAGAGGGAGGCCGTACAGATTTATTGATCTTGATTATAAATGACTGAATAGATCAATAGTCAATTCACCATGTTTCAAAGGTCTAAAGTAACCATGAGGCATATATTTAATATTGATCAAATTTAGGCTCTTTAACAAGTACCCTAATTTTGTGTTGTTCATATTGATTCCAAAATGTTATCGATGGAACAATAATTATAATGTATTACTTTGTAAGAATGTTGATCTTTTTTACCCTCTTCCAAATTAGAGACAGGTACTACGATATCAAATTTTTTTTTTAAGTTTCATAATAAATATTTTGATTATGTCAACAAAATAAAAATGAACCATCCATTCTTCGTCTGTAGTTTCAAAGGGTTTCACATACTTAATATTTTATCTTGCCATCTATTTCTTTATTTTGTCTGTAGTTTCAAGGGGTTTCACATACTTAATATTTTATCTTGCCATCTATTTCTTTATTTTGTCTGTAGTTTCAAAGGGTTTCACATACTTAATATTTTATCTTGCCATCTATTTATTTATTTTGTCTGTAGTTTCAAAGGTGTTCACATACTTAATATTTTATCTTGCTCATCATACAGAGCCATCAGTTTGTTCAAATCTCCACTCTTCTCATGGATTTCCTTGTCCAAACTTTTCTTCTGACTCTGAATACCTTCCAGCTGTTTCTTGGCCACTTCTTGTTCACTTACAGCTTCTAAGAGCTCTTCCTAAAAAAAGATAAAAAGCCAAACACAATCTTTAATAAAAAAAAAATAATTAATTAAGTGATCTATTTTAAGATAGCCAACTATTTATAAAAATTGATTTTTAGCAGATTAGAAATCTACAATAGAAGTAGAAAACCATAAAGTTGGGATTTTAATATAATCAGCTGGTTGATTTTATATATTGTATGTTTAGTTTAATATACATTATTTAAAACTGATTACTATTTTAACAACTTTATGATTTACGCTTAAAAGTAAACAACATTAGCTATGTAATCTGTATTATTTATTGATAAAAAATCCAACCAATAATTAACTACTAAAGTAAATTAAAATATTTTAGAACTCCACATATTAATCAATATTGATTATTCACAATTTTTATGCTAATATTTTAATTGCATTATTTGTTTATTTTATTTTTTTTGTGCAGATCTCAGTTATGCGTATTATGCATTAATTTATTTTTATAACCATATATTAATTGCTGTATTTTAAATTTTTAAAATTTCAAAATCCTAATTATGCCTATAATCTGAATGTAACAATAAAAGCAACAATTTATTTTTGAAATATAAACGTAACTACATAAAGATTTGTTAGCAAAAAAAAACGTTTTGGTCTACCTGCTCCTTTGACATCTTTTCGTCAAATTCTTTTTGGTCTTTGAAGAAAGCTTTCACAGATGGATTCTTCATCTTATCAACATCAGCCTTCACTTTAGCCCTATTATTAATAAATATATATATATATATATATATATTAGGGCTGTTATCGATTAATTTAAATTATATCGTTAACTTTTGAAAAATAAATGAATAATTAATCGATAATTTTTATAAAAGCTGAAAATATGATTATGACGTAATTAAACTGAAAATTTCATTAAATCCCCATTGCTTAAGTATTTAATAAAAATTTTATATTTTTAGGAGATATTTATGTTTAATTATAAGGAGTTTGCTTGAATGTCAACAAATTTTAAATAAGTTTTTTGTTCATTAAATGTAAAAACAATGTTTATTTTTTAAAATTTCATTCTCCTTATAAAAACTGCTTATTTTAAACTTAAATCATTCGAAAAAATTGTTGACAAATGTATCTATAATTTTAATCTCTATTTTATCGATTAAAATAATTTTAATCGGTAAAACATTTTACCGATTAATCGAGAAGTTAATCTTTAATTTCCGCAGCCCTAATATATATATATAAAATTTTGAATCAAATTTCTAAAATCAGGATCACAAAAAATCAGGCAACAAATTAAAAACACTGGTTAGATCAATGGTGGCCTTCCATTTAGCCCTACCATTAATAAAAAAAATGTATCTTAAAAAAAACATTTTGAACCAAATCTCTAAAATCAGGATCACAAAAAATCATGCAATAAATTAAAAACAGTGGTTAGATTAATGGTGGCCAAACCACGGCTTGCGAGCCACATGCGGCTCTCCTGTGTTCAAATCATGGCTCGTGTAAAATTTATGAAAGATATATTACAAGGATTACTGGAAGATTTACAAGCCAGGTTTAATTGCCCATAGTGCTTCAAAGTGGATCTCAACAGTTTTTTTTAATATTCTAAGATGGCTCTCAGTTACAACATATCTGACCATCCCAGGATCAGACTAAACAGGGCCTCATTCTTAAGGCTGGGAATCTTTTCTGAGTAAAAAACAATAATTTTTAAACTAACATGGCAGCAATAAAATAAAACACACAGTACTTTGTGGTCAGGTGAGGATGAGGATAACCTACACTTTATCACAGGCCGCCTGATAATTCTTCTCAGACTCGGCCAATGTCTCCAGCAGATGAGCCGACTCGTCTTTCTTTGCTTGAAGGTTTTTAGGCAAGTTCTTGGCTTCCCATTCGTGGATTTCATTCTGGATTTTGAGGTAACGTTTGAGCCTTTTCTTGATTTCACCATCAGAGAGCTGATGAACAATAGAAAACGTGAGGGACAAACAAATATAGTTCAAGAAGTGTTTATATAAATCGGTTAGGTCTAACATCTGGTCTTAAGTCATAAGACAAGAAGATAGGATTACAAGCCAAATTCTATAAAAAAAAATTAGAAGTTTAATGTTTTGAAGGCAAGAATTTATAAAAAGCGAACATTAAAAACAGGAAGTGAATAATTCATTCAGGTTATTCTTGCACCTTTCACTGAGCTCTATAAAAGTTTCAGTTTTTTACATGAACTAAATAACATAAAATTATTGAATCTTCCATCAATAAAATCTATCAGGAAATTAATGTACATGATCTGAGACAATCTGACATTAATATAATGAAAGGATGATCTGAGACAACATTGACATAATGAAAGGATGATCTGAGACAGCATTGATATAATGAAAGGATGATCTGAGACAGCATTGATATAATGAAAGGATGATCTGAGACAGCATTGATATAATGAAAGGATGATATGAGACAATCTGACATTGATATAATGAAAGGATGATCTGAGACAACATTGATATAATGAAAGGTTGATCTGAGACAATCTGACATTGATATAATGAAAGGATGATATGAGACAATCTGACATTGATATAATGAAAGGATGATCTGAGACAATCTGACATTGATATAATGAAAGGATGATCTGAGACAGCATTGACATAATGAAAGGATGATCTGAGACAATCTGACATTGATATAATGAAAGGATGATCTGAGACAATCTGACATTGATATAATGAAAAGATGATCTGAGACAATCTGACATTGATATAATGAAAGGATGATCTGAGACAATCTGACATTAATATTATGAAAGGATGATCTGAGACAACATTGATATAATGAAAGGATGATCTGAGACAGCATTGATATAATGAAAGGATGATCTGAGACAATCTGACATTGATATAATGAAAGGATGATCTGAGACAGCATTGATATAATGAAAGGATGATCTGAGACAATCTGACATTGATATAATGAAAAGATGATCTGAGACAACATTGATATAATGAAAAGATGATCTGAGACAACATTGATATAATGAAAGGATGATCTGAGACAACATTGATATAATGAAAGGATGATCTGAGACAAGCTGACATTGATATAATGAAAGGATGATCTGAGACAATCTGACATTGATATAATGAAAGGATGATCTGAGACAATCTGACATTAATATAATGAAAGGATGATCTGCGACAACATTGATATAATGAAAGGATGATCTGAGACAGCATTGATATAATGAAAGGATGATCTGAGACAGCATTGATATAATGAAAGAATGATATGAGACAATCTGACATTGATATAATGAAAGGATGATCTGAGACAATCTGACATTGATATAATGAAAGGATGATCTGAGACAACATTGATATAATGAAAGGATGATCTGAGACAACATTGATATAATGAAAGGATGATATAAGACAATCTGACATTGATATAATGAAAAGATGATCTGAGACAACATTGATATAATGAAAGGATGATCTGAGACAACATTGATATAAGGAAAGGATGATCTGAGACAACATTGATATAATGAAAGAATGATCTGAGACAACATTGATATAATGAAAGGATGATCTGAGACAACATTGATATAATGAAAAGATGATCTGAGACAATCTGACATTGATATAATGAAAGGATGATCTGAGACAACATTGATATAATGAAAGGATGATCTGAGACAACATTGATATAATGAAAGGATGATCTGAGACAATCTGACATTGATATAATGAAAGGATGATCTGAGTCAATCTGACATTGATATAATGAAAGGATGATCTTCAAAATGATTAGAAGCTTTAAAATCTAGAGAAAAAATGACTTTTAAGCCACCACAAGAATTTAAGTCTCAAAACTAGTGTTTTCAACTAAGCAATTGTCTTTTGAATTATGTACTTAAAACCAGTTTATTTTAACTTTGAGATGCAATATTAATATAAATGAAATGAGTAGTGAACAGAATGTTGTATAGTGTTCTATCCCAGCAGTCTGATGTGTGGGAAAACAAATCATTGATTATTTTACATTTATAGTAAAAGCTTAATGGACCCTCTCTTTAATCTATTGGTTGGGCTTCTAACTTAACTGTTTGCTGTAGAAAAAAAATGTCATGTCTTTGTTTGGGGTTGTTGTTTTTTTTGTTTTTTTCTTTCTGTCTTTTAAGTACTAACTTAACAGTGATCACCTGATGAGATGGGTGATAGCAGCAATTAAAACTTGAAATAATTCATTGTAAATTCCTATGAACGTGTTGGCAGAAAATCAATATGGAGTTGACAGGGAGGAGATGTGCCGAGATAGAATTGATTTTCATTGTTTTAACTAGCATCCCAGAGATATTGATTGATCTGAATAACAGATCATGATTATCATGAACTTCATACGTAAACAGAAAATCCACGCTGAAAATAAAAACCTGCATGTTTGTAAAGACAAAAGGTCAAGAAATGAAATTGACCATTGGATCTAGAAACATGTGATTTAATTCAATAAAGTGTTAAGCATAAAGATAAAAAACAAATTACAAAAACTATTTGTGTAAGAAGACAATAAATTGAAGCTTTATTATGAACTAATACTAATAATAGTAAAAGTTTCGGCTAATGCTTTCATCAGTACAATAAAATAAATCATTAAAAAATGAAAAGAAAAGAGAAACATTTTTTATCACATAATATGTTTTAAGATATATGTAAGTAATTATTTATGTTATTGTACAGATGAAGGCTTAGCCGAAACGTCTACTATTATTAGTATTAGTTCATAATAAAGCTTCAATTTATTGTCTTCTTACACAAATAGTTTTTGTAATTTGTTTTTTATTAAAAAGCTTTATGCAGTCCCATTCTGTATGGTAAGCATAAAGATCAACTATAAAAAGTCCCAGAATCCCAAACTGCTTTCAAATAATCAGGAGATTCTAACACTCATTTACAAAACAAAAATGAAGGCAATATCCAAGTAAAACTGATAACTACAGCATTCTTTATAGACAATGAGCATCAGGGTGACACAAACCATAGATAAATGTAGGACGCAATAATCTATTGTATAGAAGGAGCGCCTGTAACATAAGTTAAGATAAGACAAGATCCATTGTGACAAGAAGTTAGAGCAGATTTTTCTTTCAAAAGAAAAAAAAACTTACATCCACTTGTTTCTTTTCTTGAACAGGGGGAAGAGTTTGGGCCCCTTGCATAGGCACAGGCTGCGTGCTTTTCTGTAGGAAGAAATTAGTTCAAGAGTTTGTTGAGGTTTTTGTAATTTTTAGAGATAAAATCTTGTTTTCAAATATAAAAATTCAATTGGAATGTCATGAGTTAGAGTTGCAGCTCTTTTCATAAACTTTTTTAAAGTTATGGGGTTTAGTGGAGAAGTGTACAGAAGGAGCGTCTGTAACAGATAATATAAGAGTAGTGGCAGGCCACTGAAGGTTCTTTTTTTTTTTTTTTTTTTTTTTTTTTTTTTAAATTGTAGTACATTAAAAAGTTCATTTTATTTCCAAAGTGTATTAGCGCTTCTCATTTCCAGACTTTCGAAGCCACAAATGCAGAACGTCCATATAAAGGAAAATAGTAACAACCGTGTAAGGCACAATAAGACAGGACTTCCGCTAGTGCTTGACTTATGACCATGATCAGTTCCAAAAGACCGGTCATGTTGTAAGTTGGGTAAGCTAAAAGGAAGTGTGTACAGTAATGTGAAGTGATTTTATTTTTTTTAATTCTAGTTAAATTAAGACATAAAATTTTCTTATTATTGTTATATTGTTCATTTTATGCCCTTTGAATCATCCCTACATCATTTTTATTTTTACATTTAGTGTGCCTAGTGATTGGGATCATAAAGTCAAGCACTAGCTTTATCTTCAAGACAGATTTTTTTTAAAAGTATTATTTGCAATTTTTAGCTCCAACAGGTAGCATGTTAATGTGTGCTTTAATCTTAAACTAGCTGATATTTAATTTAAATCAATTGATTATAATATACTAACATCTCATAATAGAACATTTTGATTTCAAGAATTTTGGTTTTCTTAAGCAACACCTAAGACTTTTTTTTTCTTGGATCAGCTATCTAAACTTTGTATTGTACCTGTATGCCAGAATTCCCATTTCCTCTGTTGCCACTTGAAGATATTATGACAGCAGATTTATCATTCTTTGAAGGCCAAGATCCCATCCTGACTAAATATCCTCAGTAATGACTTTTATTTAGTTCCACTTTTGTTTTAAAATTTGATATAACACTTTCAGCCAAGAAGAACTTAGAAGTAAATGTCCAAAGCTTCTTTGAGCTCAAATAGATATGTTTGATTTTGCCTTTAATGACACCAATAATTAAAAAATCACACAGCAGATATGAAATATTAGCATTCATATTCAGGCCCAAAAATTTGATTGATTAATAAAAAAACAATGAAATATTTTGAATTCTGATAGATACATATGTTAAAATTAAATATGTATTAATTAATTTTTGGGGACTGCATGGCATTTTCCAACAGCAGAAATTTTTAAACAAGAAATTTGGTTAAAAATAACCCAAGAAAAGTATAATTAAAAATTAGTGTTGCTATTGGAAAACAAAAGTAGAAAATTGTTCAAACAATTACTAATTTTTTTATAACCAAGCTAAATCCATCTAATCTCATATTTCTGGGCCTGAATATGAATACATCCGGATACTGGTTAATACCTCTTCTTTATGATGGTTCTTCTTTTTTTTTGAGTCACTGTCATGTTTGGTATTATCACTTTTTTTCATGACAAACGTCTCCTTTGCCACAGTGCAACCCATTGTTTTTGGTAGATCTCAACTGTCAAACACAATTTCAATTTGAACGAACACACAAATGAAAAAAGTCAGCTCAGATTAAAAACTTTTTGAAGTTTTTTTGAAGGGACAAAGAATTATTCCTTGATCTTATTTGAGTTTCTGATCATGTAAGCTATATAATATATAAAAACTATTGTAGACCATAAAGAAAACTTATGCAAGGAATAACTCCATTGAGGTTGTCTCCCAAAAAATAATTATATAAAATATATTAAAACAAGATTCTACCAAAGAAATTTCAGTAAATCTAATTTATGTTCTGTTTTTATAGATAAATAGAATTAGCCCTACAAAAATTGTCATCAGCCAAATGCCAAATGTTTATGCATTGTAAATTTCAGGTAATGGTAACCAGTAGTCTAATCAGTGGCGTAGCTAGAACTTTTGCCGCCCGGGGCGGTCTTCAATTTGCCGCCCTTTTAAGAGGCCATCCATAAATGACGTCACGCGCCGGGGAGGGGCGGATTCACACATGAGTGGCGAGGGGAAATGTGACGTCACATAAAAAACGCGTAACTTGAAATAAAATTTCCACTTAAATAATATTTGATTAACGACACATTTATTTCATGACGTTTTACATAGCTTCATACGTGTTACGATATTATAGTGCAGCCTTACACTAAAAACATACTGAAATGACAAAAATGGATTTGAAACATGCTCATTTTCAAATAGAAAATACGTTTTTTTTTTATAGAAAGTGGGTGGTGGCGCAAAGCTTTGTGGTGTCATATGGAAAAAGGGGTCTAAGTTTTTATGAAAACGTGTGACGAGGGGGAGGGGATGAAAAATCATCAGCCAAAATAGCATGAAGTCATTTATGGGTGGCCCCTTAAGTCAATCAAATGATGGATTGGTATTAATTAATAAACATGAATAAATAATCGTCTTTCAATCATTTTAACCATTACATGCCTTATTTATGTAAGCAGTAATAAAAGAGGCCGCATAAAATGATATAACTACAAATACACACATACAAAATTTACTAAGATCGCAGGTCCACCACCCCCCTCTCCCAATGAGGCAACACATATTCCAAAAAAACATTACCAATTAATATGCTTTTATTTTGTCTATATAGATAATTGATATTTTTACAAAGAAATTGTAAGCATTATTATGTAAACATATTTATACATTTACTTTGCTAACTTTCATAGTAGAAAAATCGCGTATTATAATATCAAAATTTCAAATTATTTGTAATATATTATTCTATGGTCAATATTGCAAGATTTTATGGTCTTAAATCACTCATTGTGAAACAAAGATATTTTTTAAAATCAATTTCAGTTTGGAGAAGATACTTTCACAACTAGCAACACTGATTGCAATTGTTGTAAAAATTCTTAGCAAAAATACAATTTTTTATGTTGGTTACATGATTTTTCTATCTATACTGTTGAATAAATTTAAAAAGATAAAAGGGTCTTTCCTCCAGTTATTCTAACGTAATGCCTCTTCTATTAGTGAATGTACAGCTATGATTTTAAAAAAACTGGATTCTTTTTTCTTTCAATATTGAACTTTTCTTTATTAAGGTCAAAACAGTTATTTATTTAATGTGCAAATTCTTCATTTAGTAGGTTACATGTTATTATATAATCGAATATTTTTTTGCAAGAATGGGCAACTGATCAGAGCGTTCTTTTCTTTTCATTTAATATCTATCCATTGATAAAAACAATTCTCGCTGCACTTCTTGTTCTAAAGATATAACCACGTCTTCCAAATTTTCACCACTCATATTGCTTTACAAATTGTTTAGATGATATAACAACGTTTTGTAAAAGCCCATCCCTTTGTTCCATGAAATGGGTTTGCAATAATATTTTTGAAACCAACAAAACAAAAAATAATAACAAATAATTTTTAAAAAATGAGTTTCCATAAATTGAGATAACATAAAACAGAGATGAAAAGGCTTGCATTTAATCAATTAGAACTCCAGCATCTGATCTCGTTTTACTTGTTTATTTTTCAGATGTTAATTTTAATTATTTATGCCTATTGTGGTATTTATTAAAGGAGAAATTTGAATGTTTCCATATTCTTGTCATAATTCAAAATATTTGCACATTACTTTAATTGGATAGGCGTAACATTTTAATGAATAACTGTAATTTAATTTGTGCTACTTTAATGAAATAAAACTGAAATAATTTTAATTTTTTAATAATTCCCTTACAATACTTTTATGAAAACTGAAACAGTAACATAAATTATTACTTGCAAGTTAAACACAATATTTGAACCACCATGCTTTGTAGGTAACTGTTCGCGAATCATTATGCGAATGTAGAAATTCCACGCAAAAACTGCCTTGGCAATATTAATAGCACATATTTTTCGGCCCAGCGGTGACTTGTTTTTGTGTGTAGTTTTCATATGAAAGCGTCATCTGTGACATATAACGAATTATTTTCCAAACAAATCGATACCTTTTTAGAGCGATAATAATTTTTAACGAGTTTGTGTTAGTTATAAAAAACCAACACGTAATGATATAAATCTTGTAAACAAAATGAGGGGTAGGACTGCAATCAGGCTTATAAAAATTTAAATGGAAAAGACGTAAACAAGGTAAGGGTTAGCCTGACAGGACGTAACAAAACAGAGAATGTTTCGGCAAAGAGCCTTTTTCAACGGACATACAATACACAGATAAAACAAAAAAAATAAAGAAAGAAACTTAGCCGCAGTGAAATCCAAAGAATTGAAGATTCACATCGCCATGGTAAGATGATGTCCAGTGAATATTTTTGAATTAAACATAATTCAATTATAAATGTTAAGCGACCCGTTAATTAAGACTCGAAATTATGAATATTTCTGTTTCACCTTGGTTTTACCCCTTCAAAAAATTAAAGGGAGGTTATCGGAAATGGCTGTAATTTTAAACTGCCCACAAATGCCGCCCTCAAAGTGTGTGCCGCCCGGGGCGGACCGCCCCCACCGCCCCCCTCTAGCTACGCCACTGAGTCTAATAAGACATACATAATATACATAAAAGTATGCAAAATAAAAAGCTAATAAAAATAATTTTATTCTGATTGTAGTTTTTTTTTAAAACACATGCTACTAGTAGTAATATTTCAATATTCACAACCAAGTGTCATTATTAGGATAAATAAATGTGAAAATTACAAATGTGAATAAGATTAATAAGAATAAGTTTTGAAACAATCAAAAAAGGAGGGCATTCAAACTTTGCACCTTACAAGAAAACTATATAAAGAATTCATGATTGAATGTAATTGTAAGACCAGAATCAACTTTAATTGTATAGCCACCTTCAGCCATGCATAAAAACTTTTCAGATTCTTCTTCTTTGAAATTATAATTTAGAAACACTAAACCCATGAATAATTTGTCTAAACATTGTTAATTGTGGCATTTGTGTTATAAAACTTCCTAAATCTAAAATATAATATAATGCTTTCATAATATTTAACATTATTATAAAATAATTGAATTAGCCTACTTAAACATAATACATATTAAATTATTTAATAACTTCCTTACTTATGATTGATGACAAGTTATGAAATGAAAATGAATGAAATGAATTACCCTATGCCCTATTTTTAAAACAAATTATGACAATTACAATTATGATCTTACTGAACTTACTGGTAGTACTACTACCAACAATTATTGCATAATGTTTTTTACAATTTATTTTTAACAAATAACAAATAATTCAAATTTTCACACATCCCTAGCCCTAGTCCTAGTTAAAATTCTTACACTCAAAACGTCAAAACTCAAAAGTAAAGGGCCAAAAGCCAAAAACCAAAAGTCAAAAGTTACAACACAAAATAAAAAAATGTCCACCAACTTTACGGGCACCAACAAACTAAAAAATCAATATAGTTTGTTCGCATTAAGTATATATTGCGAAACTGGCTCTTACTCTTACACAGAGTAACATGTCATGTGTAATGTTGCATACGTCATGAAATGTGCTCTGCTTGTTCGACAATCACACTTGCCATTATTGAATTGTTTACTGGTTTCTATGTAGCCAGGCAAGAGTAGAGGGTCACGAAAAGAAATCAATAACTAACATATACCACTGAGCGTGCATAATATTTTTCAAAATATTTGAATATAATAATTAACAAATATTTTTTAAACAAGATATTAGATAAATATTATCTAAGCATTAAATTCAAAATATATTCACAAACCAGGGATAGTTCTTATTGTATTATTTATAAACTATAATATGTTAGTGTTTTTGAAAACTAAAATGCCGTTATTATAAAATAAGTTGAAAAGGTTTAAATGTAGGCTAGCTTAATTATTTTTTACTCTCGAGACTCAGACATTATGGTGGTAAAAGTTCAGTTCCTCATTTAAATTTTCTCATGCAAAAATAAGGCATATGTTTGTTTAATTAAATATAGGAATTAAATTAAGCAATGTTATGGATTTTTTTTTAAATAGCTTATAGCATAGCCAATCCCTTGTTTATCTGGCTCTCTTCTTGATGGTTTTTATTTTTTATTATTTTGTATAGCCAGTATAGCATATATTTTTTTTAAAAATGTTAACAGATATGAAAATGTTAATTTAAGTCCTAGTAAATAATTGTTATTGTTTCATTAAAAAATATAAACCAATAAAAATTAATCAGATAAATATTCTCAACCACATTCAGGTAGTTTTCACCAAATAGCTACTTAGTAATGAAATAAATTATACTTTAATTCACATGAACTGCACACAATTAGCCCTAATCGTGATTAATTATTTCATGTTATTTAAATTTTACGTTAAATCATTTATTGCTATTTCAATTTTTTAAATTACTTTGGCTTGATGCTTGAGAGGAATTAGGGGCCGTCCATAAATGACGTCACGCACCTAGGGGGGAGGGGGGTCACACTTTTGTGACGATGCGTGACGTGGGGGAGGGAGGGGGTTGAAGAGATGTGACGTCACATCGAAAGGGTAACTTTAAATAAAACTTCCACTGAAATATTTGGTCACTTAACATTTATTTAATGACTTTTTTAAAAAAAAAATTCAATGCTTCTCAAAGTGCCGGTTGATAGGCTATCAGACGCCGGTTGGCGTAAGTTAACAAGACACGAAAATTAAATATAATTCTTAAGTTTGAGAATTCACAAGAGAACATACGAAATTGTAACCCTGCGTCGTTTGATGTTGACATCAAAGCTTTTGTGGTGTAACCTCAGTTTCGTTTGCGGCAGGAGTCTGCGACCTTTTTTTTTTTTTTTTTTNGGGGGAGGGGAATCTATTTGATACAATAATAAAAGTTTTAAGTTTGCTATAGTTTTTCGATTGGTTTTTGGTCAAACGCCTCTGGCCATTCTAAATATAATAATAAATGTGTCCATTTAAAATTATTCAAAAGTATTCACTAACTTTATTGAATGCATCAAATTCTCGACGTCGCAATTCGAGAGGATCACAAAACAACTTTCTTCTGAACTAGGTTTTTAAGGCATTTATTTTAAATTTGACAGAAAGGATACTTGATACAGTCAAGTCATGTTGATTAAGATTATTGTCACTTTTGTCAATATAAGTGAAAGTAGGTTGGATTTAGATGTCTTCGTATAGTACGTAAATAAGAAATCTACATAGATAACAAATTTAACAAATGCATTTTCTGGAAGGAACCGGTTCAATAGTGGGCATATGTTACCAAGCGTACACGTACACATGACGTATTTGAATATATCTATTGGAGTGGAGTGGATGTTATATGTCTCAAATGAGTCTGCATTACCCCCAAAAATTCCCTTTTGATCCCAGATGTTATTTTAAAAAAGTATTATTTTAAAATAACTTCTTTTATATAAACAAAGAAGTTACAAGTAATGTTTTATAGTCAATGCTTAATTTGTATGCATTAAAATAAAATATAATCTAAGGATGTTAAAACATTTGGTGTGGTTTTTGTTTGTTTGTTTGTTTGTTTTTTTTTTTGTTTGTTTTTTTTTTTTTTTTTTTTTTTTTTTTTTTTTATGTGAACATTACTGTTAACCCAAAAGTAGCGGATTCTAGCAAATTTTCTATGCCCACAATGATTGAGCATTACCCCCAAGAGTTCCCTTTTTACCCCAAATGAGATGATTTATTGGTGACATTATATTTACAACTGTTGTGTGACGTACGTGAAATCCTGAAGAAGAAAGAATTGAAAAAAAAAAAAAAAGAAAAACAACAAACAAACTTGTGAGCTTCGGAGTTAAAAGTTATGATAATGTTGGATATTTTTATAATGTCATAGTATTTCAGTCCTCCACTTGCAAGAATTACTGTATTTTGCGACGCACAAGATGACACCCTACTTTCCTGCACAAATGTGGGGTTCATACAGAATAGGCCATTTTCCTCTTCCAGCGCATACCTAATAATTTTTAGAAAACATTGGATGTGATATCAATGTGATAATTTTAGATCAAATGCCTTTGATGTGCATATACTTAGCAGGGAAACTGTCATTAGAAGATCGACATCAATTTGAGGAATTGTCTTGTATCTATATATTCTAGGTCTATAAACAATGCAATGATACTTGTAATATCAATAGTCACATTCGCGAGCTTAATCGGGAAGGTTAATCACATCAATGGTTTTTGACTTTACCACTGCATTGTCCGTTAGCTGTCTTGCTATGCCCTGGCAACTAAACATTTTTTTTAAAATGTAATAAATAAAACAAGCCGAATTCATACTTAATCTTACAGGGCTTTAAGCTGTGTAGGGGCTTAAAGCCCTATAAGATGTCAAAACGGGAAAAGAATGCAATGGTACCTGGTGAAATGGAAAAATTCTTGCCGGTCGTCTGATACGAAAAAGTTTGAGAATCACTGGCTTACAATTTATTTAATTTATGTAATATCTTTTACATAGCTTCACTCATGTTACGATAATACAATGTAGACCTACACTAAATAAATACTTAAATGACAAAAATGTGATTTGAAACATTCTTATTTTCAAATTGAAAATATTATTATTTTTTTAGGGGGGGGGTCAAAGTTTTGTGACGTACTTTTTGAGGGGGGGGTCGACGATTTTGTGACGACGCGTGACGTAGGGGGGGAGGGGGTAAAAAATCGGCCAAAATCGCGTGACGTCATTTATGGACGGCCCCTTATCTCAAAAGTTAGCGGAAACTCAAAATAGTTATCACTGCCATACTCTCTGTCCTGCCATAAGTTTTATTTTAATTAAATGCCCATAATTTTTATAAAAGTTTTTTGCTAATATTCCACCTCAATAATAATCATACAATCATACAAATTACAGATAAACTGACTTAGAGGCCGTCCATAAACTACGCCACGCTATTTTTTAAACCATTTTACACCCTCACCTTTTTTTCACAAACTGTCACAAATCTCGGGACCCCCACCCCCTAAAGAACGTCACATTTTCGATTTTAAAAAAATATTCACAGGGCTACGGAAGTTATCGATTAATTTCTCGATTAATCGGTAAAATATTTTATCGATTAAAAGTATTTTAATCAATAAAGCGCGATTAAAATTAAGCAAAACGTTTTTAATGATGTTGTCAATTGATTAATAAATAATTAATTATTGATAATTAACAATAGTTTGTTGTTTTATTTTACGTACAAACTTCTCAATTTAAAAAAAAAAAATAATGTAAACTTTTAAATAAGCTGTTTTATAAGGAAAATGATCTTTAAAAAATTAAACATATTTTTTACTTAATTAACAATAACAAAATTTAAATTCATTGATATTATATTGAACTACTTATATATAAATTTAAAATTTTCAATTGCTTGTTTTTTTAAAATTCCCTTGAAATTACATCTTATTTTAGCTTTAATTAAAATTATCGATTATTTATTCGGTAATTTTTCAAAAGTTAACTATTAATTCTAAATTAATCGATAACAATCCTAACTTATACCTAATTAAAAATATTCAATTTAATACTTAAAATGCACTTCACTATTAAACCGCATCAAAATATAAAATTTCCACTTAAAAGTAGGGATGTACCGGATTCAAAATTTTGAAATCTGACCGGAGCTGTAGGTATTTATGAAGTGATCCGACCCGAGCCAAAGTCAAATTTGTTAAAAATGGCCGGATTCCGGATTTGCTGGAGCCATGATGAATATACAAAAATTAGGGCTGTATCGGCCAGCCGGATCTATGAAGTGAAATCCTACCGGATTCCGGATTTGCTGGAGCCATGATGAATATATATAAATTAGGGCTGTATCGGCCAGCCGGATCTATGAAGTGAAATCCTACCGGATTCCGGATTTGCTGGAGCCGTGATGAATATACAAAAATTAGGGCTGTATCGGCCAGCCGGATCTATGAAGTGAAATCCTACCGGATTCCGGATTTGCTGGAGCCATGATGAATATACAAAAATTAGGGCTGTATCGGCCAGCCGGATCTATGAAGTGAAATCCTGCCGGATACCGGATTTGCTGGAGCCATGATGAATATACATAAATTAGGGCTGTATCGGCCAGCCGGATCTATGAAGTGAAATCCTACCGGATTCCGGATTTTCCGAAGCTGATGCCGAAATCCGGTACCACCCTTATCTAAAAGAACTATAAGATTATTAAAATGACATTAATAGTAGAATAGTTAATTGTCAACAGTTGTCACAGTGGTTCAATGATTATGAAACAGCAACCCAATCTATATCAAATTTGAAAACAAAAATTGCAACAAAAAAAAATGGCGTGACAATTATATAAAACACAACAGTTATCTGCTACCTTTTCATATACAATGGGTGAGGTCAAGTTTTATTAAATCTTCCGATTATGCAATCTATTGACACAGGATAAGAAGTAGATTAGCGAAACTTGACCTCACCCTGTGATTAAATAATAAAAAGGAAACAAAATAATTTGACTAAAAAAAAATACTAGATTGACAGATTATATGACCAACTCTTGTTCTATATTGAATCTGTTTATTATGGTCCTTTGAATTATGTTTAATTCAAAAATATTCACTGGACATCATCTTAGGGGCCGTCCATAAATGACGTCACTCGACGTCACGCAATTTTGGCCGATTTTTAC
>MUZC01004401.1:122105-137674 GCA_002072015.1 Radix auricularia | reverse complement strand
AAAAAAAAAAAAAAAAAAAAAAGCCGATTGGGAGCCGAAGTTTGGCCTCCGTTATTATAGACGTTAAAGTTACATTTTCACGGGTACCCGGGCGGAATTTTACTACCCGGGTAATCTGATGGCAACGGTCTAGTGATATCACACATAGCCGGGGCCGGACCCCGTTCTCCCCCTGTCACACTTTCTTAGACCCCCCCTCCCCGCCTTGGAGCATGACGTACTTTATGGACGGCCGCTTACGGAAATACACAAAATCAATGTACCTTGTTTATAGCCTATATTACAGTTGAAAGATTTCGATTTCCCATACCAAAGTTTTTGCCAAATTTGATTAAATTGAAACATACGTTTACCCCTATTTTTTTCCTTGTTACTGGGCGTAACAAAGGGGCTATATAATAAATAATAAAATTATATTCCTCAGCCTCAGCCTCAATGGAGGGAAGGGTTACATTTTTTTATTTATTTAATTCTAGGGCCTAGAGGCTGTTGTTTTAACCAACTAAAAGGGTTTTAATCTGATTGTTGTTTTTTCGTGTAGTAAACCTTTACGCGTCACTAACCCCGACTACTCCTCTGGTTGTAGGTCTCTATAAACTAAATATGATTTATTATAAATGGAAAGAGATGTGTTTTCATTATTTAATTTTCAAATCGAAAAATACGAATTTAAAACTGCTGAAACTGAATGAACACAAGTGTTACAATTTGGCAATTCGGAACCGGACATACATCGGCCGCCATGATTATCAAATTTTAGCAATTGTGCTAATGAAAAATATAAGTTTAGCATACTTTTTAAAATTCAATTTAAAAAAATTATGCTCATCGTTACGGCATAGATTTTTTTTAAAAATAACACTTTGAATATATTATTCTGTTATTTAAAATATAAATGCAGAAGCATCAATATCATCGGCGAACGTTGTGTTGTCCTAGTTAAAACTCAGTCGCCTGGGGCCTAGCGTAGGTCCTAGTCCTAAGAATTGTCTGAGCAGCTGAAACTCGTTCTGTTTGTCAACAATCAGCCTTACAATAAATAATGATTATCGACATCACAGCCTTAATATTGGAATTGATAAAGTAAGTATACTTATTAAATTACAGTGTTCATCTGTAGTGCTTTGGCTTTGGCCTTGGCTAAACTTACTTGACTTACTTATTAACTAGCCTACTTATAACTGATTAACTATTTAAAAAAATTATGGTAGAGATGGAGACAGACGTCCGGAAGTATTTCGGTAATATTCTGTAGTTTATGTATTATTTTTAAGTCTACTTCCTGTTTTAAAGTTGCAGTTCTCAAACTATTGATGTACCTTGCTGCTAAACACATATTCTTATGACCTGAGTTCTAATCTCTTAAGGCCGTGGCTAATTATACTTGGGCAACCTGGTCCATCTCCTGAGCAGTGCCATACAACATTGTCTTCACTGCTAAATTTGTACATATTTATTATTTATGAAGTTGTGCTTATAGGGCCTCCAACTATATAAATGTTCAAATAAAATTGAGCGTGTATGGTAATCTCGATTCAGTTTGTTTGTTGTATTTTTATTTTTAATTTGTCCACAAGCAATTTTCACTTCTATTGGGAAAAATTCTAGTTTTATTATTTTTAATAATAATAATTTTTAACACATTTTTAACAACTTCTCGTTAACAAACCAAATAAGTATAAGAAGCTTTGGCTTTGGAAATAAAACAAACAGAAAATAATGTTATTTTTAAATCAAGAATTCTAGAAATATACATCCAGATATTAGTTAGCATTGATTGGAACAACAAAATTTACTGTGTGCAGACTTGTTGTCGTTGGCAACCATTCACCTTCAACCTCATTTTGACTCTACTACCATTGCTTTGTTCTCATTGTTTCATTCATAAAAAGTGCTGTGTTCCAACCCCATTTAATTAATTATGAGTCAAAGTTTTTGGTCCAAATGAGTTCCTCACAGCTCAAACTTAAAGGGAACATTGGGGGTAATTCTTAACTGCTGCATGACGTTGGTCAGATATCTGCGGGGCTGCATTGCCTCACAGTCACAGCTTAAAGGGTACGTTCATTACAACCTGTTTAAAAAATGTGTTAACCCTACAGGTTTGCAAGCATGATCATATTGACTAGAAGTTTTTTTGTTGTGTTAATATTTAATGACCCAAAGCATGGTAATGCACGAAAGTAATTAAACAAAATCACAAGAAGTACAAACTCTATAGTGCGTGAAAGAGAACCTATTTGACTGTCGGCAGTGGTGGCGGTATCCCTCACTAGTGTTATTGCTCGATTAGCGAAATTTTTTGCAGTTTTTATGTTGTGTTTTTTTTTTGAAGATGCCATTTTGCTATACTTTATTATAAAAATGATAGTACTAAACTACAGGTAAATATAGTTTTTAAACTCAAGACGGTCTTTTGGTTACGTAAAATAACCATTCTTATTTTAATGTTTAAAGCCCCATAAGGTTTTTGTTAAACTTTGTTAAAATGCAATTTACACAATTTTTAAAATTTCATAACAAGTTGATCGCAATGGGGGGAACCCTTACGGGATTGAAGCGAAAGTTTACCGAAAATCTTCTGGGGCATTAAACGTTAAATTCCATAATTCAATCAATTTAGTCATTAACTAAATTTCATTTGCTGTTTTGTTTGAGAGATCACTAAGCTTTGTTATGCTTGATATTGAAATTTCCAAACCTACTGTGAGCATTTGCTGGTAGTATTGAGAATCAAGCCTAACATTTGCTGTGTTGATCCATTGATCATCGCTCATGAATGGATGCTATAATATTTTATATATGATCATGTTCACTGTTGTGCCTCCTACCACCTGATAACATTTTAGTGCATAAATTTTAATTACATAAACTTAATTTTTCACCAAAAATATGGCTTTAGTTTTATTGCTTGGATGAAGACTTCTGAAGTCTAGAGCAGCATATCCTTAAGTTGTGGTCAGAGGGTTTGGCTTTGCTCAACACCGTTACTTAACCTTGGCTATCAGATGGGTAATTTGATAATAGTGGTCATAATGAAACTGCAATTTTACCATCTCTCAGCCTAAATAAAGCAGGTCCAAACATCCCAAAGAATTTAAATGAAATATTACTATTTCACCTGCAATAAAATTGTTCTAAAATTTTATATATTTTAAGGTTGTTAAGACCGCTTGTTTTTGAGGACCGATCAATCGTACAAACAAAGACCAATTAACCGTCGGTCCCAATTTTTACTATGTTTTGTGAACCAACAAGAGAATGCATAGAATTTTCGCCCCGGTGGCCTTTTTGACATCCAAGCGCCTGCAACTGTTATGTACCAACGCTAGTGTTCACCACTGCTGGGCTACCATCAAAACAGCAAATTTTTTAAAAAGTTATAATTTATTAATTTTTTAAAAAATTGTTCCATCAAAGAAGTAAACCGTGGGATCAATATTTAATTATATGTATTAAAATGGCATATTATCAAATGTTATCAACTTAGTTCGTTTGTGAGGTCAGGTTAACTGTTAAAAAAAGACAGTTTTACTGTCCATTCCGTATTTTTCCTTAATTTTTGAGAACCAACAAGGTGCGTGTGTATAAATTTTTCGCCTTGCGCCATCTGATGGTGACTTCAAAGGACATGTGATGTCACCGCCTGCTTGTGTTCAGCTCTGATGTGCTGTGCTCCCATTCCAATGCACAGGAAATACATTTTTAGAAGACATCAAATTTTATATCGATGTTGTAATTTTAAGTCTGTTAGGATAATGTTAGGTGTATCTTTCCTATTGTAATATAAATAGTAATATTCGACCGCTGTTCACATTTTGACATCATGGCCCTGCTGTGTGTTAGTGTTAGTGCTGGTTCACTAGCCGAACTGCACTAACAGTAATGATGTATATTTTTATATTATTTAAATACCAGAATATTAAGAACACGCTTTGATGTCACGATCGCTCACGTATTGGCTCTAGCATTCTGCCGTAACACAACAAAAAATTAACTCTGGGTAATAAGCTAATAGTACTAAAACTGAATAATTGAACATACAGTTACACGAGACCTGTTCTGATCTGAGGACCTGTTAACCTCTAACTACCTTAATATATTTCATTGTTGTTTTTAGTTCTTTAGCAACGAAAAAAAGAAAGAGCCAGAAATGTTCAGAAGTATTAGTTTACATGTTTAAAATAATAGCCATAATTTTTCAGAATATCTAAGGCAGTCTAAGTGAAAGTAAAAAGTCTTCCTGCTTAAAAATTTTGATGATGCCCAGTTTTAAAATGATGTTCAGATGGTTGAGTTTCCAAATTTAATTTTAGATACAACATATAGAATTGTATTATTTATAACTACTCAAATATGTCTTTACCCACCCAGTAACACAATTCTCTGTTAACTGATACATGGCTGAGTGGAATGTGTAATCTTTAACATAGTTTCAAACCATTAAAATAATCAAAAAAGTAATATAATCTTTTTTCTCTGTACCCAGGTCCGAGAGATGTTTGCTGGCTCTAACAATGTAGCCCACCACTGTTATGACCATGGAAAGTTTACAAAATCTTCATTAAAGCTCCAAAGAAGGCATCTATCTCCCTTTGCTCACCATGGCAGAGAATGTGGGTCACCATTCCTCGGCTGACAACAACAAAGGTCATCACTTTGGCTCGAACTTGCTGGCAAACCCATTCCCCCTCCACGCAAGAGTGGACTCTCTCATGAACAAGAACCCAAGCCACAGCCAACACCACCTGCTCAGGGCAGACCTGAGGCATGAGCTGGACATTGTCAACCAAAGCATCGGTGTGTGCATAGATATGAACAATGGTAGCAAGCAGCGCCTCGGTGCTCAAATTGAGCACGAGCACATCAACGAGCCCGTGACCAGTGCCGGGACGCCGTTTCAAACAGGGGAGCCTTTATCCTTACTGGCCAGAGCGGAGACTCTCATGAACAAGGCCGGGGGTCACGGGGGGCAGCATATTCTTAGGGGGGATCTAAGGCAGCATGAACTGGACATGGTCAACCAGAGCTTAGGCAATTGCCTGGACGCCAACAGCAAGCAAAGGATCAGTTCCCAAATGGACATTGATCATGTGAACGAGTCGCCAGCCAGCAGCGGTTCATCGTTCCCATCTGTCAAGTCTTCATCCCTGCTCTCTAGAACTGAAGCTCTCATGAACAAAAGTCAGAACGGCCAGAGCCAGCATCACAGAGGTGAGCTGAGGCACGACCTGGACATGGTCAACCAGAACCTGGGCTGTCTGGAGAGCGGCGGGGGTAGCTCTAAACAGAGGCTCAGTTCCCAGATGGAGCATGAGCACATCAGCGAGCCCTCGACCAGTGGGGCGTCCTCATTTCAACCCGTCGAGCCCCTGTCCTTGCTGGCCCGGGGAGAATCTCTGATGAGTAAAGCTAGTCATGGGCAACAGCACATTCTTAGGGCCGAGCTGAGGCACGAGCTGGACATCGTCAATCAAAGTCTGGGCGGTTGCCTGGACACCAGCAGCAAGCAGAGGATGACTTCTCAGATGGACCTTGACCATGTCAATGACTCATCCGCTGGCAGCGGGGCATCGTTTCAGTCAAAGTCTTCGTCTTTGCTGGCCAGAGGTGAATCCCTGATGAATAAGACCCAGGCAGGTCAAACTCAGCACCACAGACATGACTTGGATATGGTCAACCAGAACCTGGGGTGCCTAGAAGGTAACAGTGGTAATTCTAAACAGAGGTTAAATTCTCAGATCGACCACGATCATATCAATGAACCCTCAACCAGCGGAGGTGGGGGTACGGCTTTCCAGTCTGTCAAACCAAGCCCCTCCCTCGACATGACAGACTATTTCATGTACATTGGGAACAGCAGCAAGATGAACGTTGAGAACTTGTACAGCAACAGGAACAGCGACTTTGGCATCGAGAAGGAGCAGGTCAACAAGAGCGTGGCCACCGACGACGACGAGGGCCTCTACAGCTCCGAGGTCTTCAAAAGCAACATTTCCACCCCCAGTTTACAAGACGACGTCCCCCTCGACAAGATTTACAAATGTGAATTATGCAGCAAAATATTCAGCAACAGCTTTTTCCTGCGGCAGCACACCCTGTTCCACACTGGGGACAAGCAGTTTGTTTGTGGCACCTGCGGTCACAAATGTTTTTACAAGAGCCAGCTGAAGGAACACGAGCGCACGCACACGGGAGAAAAGCCACACAAGTGTCACATTTGTGAGACTGGCTTTGCCCGTAAGGACGCCCTCAAGAGGCACTTGAGATCTCACATGGATGAGAAGCCGTACAAATGTGACATCTGTGAGAAGGAGTTCAAGCACAAACCATACCTGCAGATTCACAAAAAGATCCACACAGGTGAGAGGCCGCACAAGTGTGAGATCTGTGAGAAGATGTTCTCACGCATAGAAAGCCTGAAACGCCACAGGATATCCCACATCAAAGAGAAGGCCTATCCTTGTAATTATTGTGACAAGAGTTTTAAATGCCTGACCTACTTACACAATCACACCCAGAATCACACAGGGCAAAAGCTCTACGGGTGTGATTTGTGTGAAAAAAAATTCAAATACCCGGCTCTCCTGAAAAAGCATAAAATGAAACACACCGGGGAAAGACCATTTCGTTGTGATTTGTGCGAAAAGGGATATTTCACGGCCACTGAGCTGAAAATTCACAAGATGAACCACGCTGCAACGGACCCTCCTTTCCAGTGTGAATTTTGTGGCAAAGGCTTTCACATGAATGACTTGTTTCAGGCCCACGTCAGAACACACACGGGTGAGCGTCTCAAGTGCCGCTACTGCGACAACACGTTCACCCAGCAGTCCAGCCTGCACGCCCACGAGAGGATGCACATGGGGGATAAGCCGTACATGTGCCCGACGTGCGGCCTGACCTACACGCAGCTCTCTTCCTACAACGCCCACGTACAGACCCACGTAGGGGAAATGCCGTACAAGTGTGAGCCCTGCGGCAGGCGCTACCAGCACTATGCCAGCTACAGGTACCATCAAAACGTGTGCGCTTTTTACAATCCGCCAGTACCCAAACAAAACAGTGATCCGTGCTGAGTCCCTGTCTTGGTTTAAAACTTTCATGCACTTGAACCTGAAAGATTACCAGCCACATCATTCTGTCTTATCTATACAGAAGATTATTGCGTCTTACGCTTGCTTATACATGGTCTCTCCCACAGAGTGCATCACTTAACATATTAATATATATATATATATATATTTGAATATTTAATACCTGATGATGAAACAATGAACAAGAGGACCTTAAGAAAAAAGCAGTGGCTTGGTACAGCTTCATATGTTTTGCAATAAAAAAAAAAAGGTGTTTGTTCTATAAATAATGTGCAATTTCAATAATTAAAAACTCTATTTACAATGACGTGACACTAAAAACACAACTTTATTTGCTGTAATGTTGCCAGGAATATGAGTGGAATAAGAGTTGTGTTCGTTGAAGTGTAAGAGGAGGCTAAATATGCATATGTCAGTGGATATATTTTCAACATGATCTTGAGGATGCAATTATGCAGTCAATTCCTGTAAAGCAATAACAACACAGGAAATCTGCAAAACTTCCTGTATTTATTTGCATGAAGAAATGCAAATGTGATATATAATTTTTAAAATGTAATTTGTGAACTAATAATAATTATCTTTTCTGTAGTTTTAATTAAGCTTTCTTGTAGATCAATCTGTCTTTAGAGAATTTCTATTGGAATAGATTAGATATCTAAGATATTTTCTGTAAATACTACTAAATGCAAAGTTAGTATGAATAAACAATAACAGGTTTGCTAATTTAAACCTTAATTGTATGTATATTTACATAAATATGTGGGTCTCTAGGCAAATGCTGAAAATTAAAAACATGATGTTATGACATTAAGATACTGTTTGTCAATAGTATAAAATAAAGTGCCATAAGAAAAGTACTTGATAGATTCATTTAGCCTGTTTGGATCCCCCACTTCTCTCTTGACAGACATGGGATGCCATGCCTCCCTTTAATGTACTCTGAAATATAATTATATTTACAGAATGACCACATCAAGTCATTTTAAAATTGCCATCGTCCATAGATTAGGGCAGGGTGTATTTCCCAAAAGGCTCTGTGTACACAGTCATTTGGAGGGAAATTAAGATGGGGCTGTGGGTTTTGAACCAAAATTCAACTCCGGTTTACTAGTAATGAGTTAGTATTTCAATTAGATATGTCCCTAGTTGAAATTATATTAAACTGAACCAAAAAATACTGTTTTTAATTACGCTTCTTATACCCTGTTAAATTATGGTCACTGGCAGATTTGCATAATTTTAAAATAAGGTTCTTACTTCTTACTCAATAATGACATTTAGGAACCCTTAGTGTGCGGTTCCCCATTTACTTATCTTAAATAGATTGTCAAGTTTCATATTTTTACAATTTAATTCTACACATAAATTTTACATTTCAATAAGCTAACATCTTAAATTATTCACCCAGGCAATAATTTTTTTTCTGCATGTATATTTACACAGTTGAAAGAAATTTTTTAAAGAATTTATTTTTAACCAAGTTTTTTTCTGATTATCCAAGTATAAGAAGAGAATTTGGGGTTGCCACAGAGCTAAAATTCTGCTTACGGTAAAGGATTTTTGTTATTAAGTCATTGTAATAATTATTCGACTCCTTTGAGTTCATTTACATGTATGAGAATTTCCAACATAATGTACAGAGCTCCTAGATTCTTAATTCTTTTCATTGTAAATAAACAGCATGGCGCTGATCAGTTTCTCTCTCATGCTTCATATATCATTGACTGCATGCGCCTGTCATTTATTTTATTTCAAGATACGCTTCACTGGTTGAATGTTTACTATTTGGATTGTAAATTGTAAATTATGTTTTTGTACTAATTCAAGAGCCTGCCAATAGCGTCATGAGATGAATAGGCCTGATTTAAGTTATTCCATGCAATCATTGTACTGCTATTTTTTTTAAACATTTAATTATACATATACCATTAGTAAATTTATTGGATGTTGTGAGTAGTCAAACCTGTAAATAATAGTAATTATGATTTAAGAGGTTAGGAACCCAAACACCACATTAGTTAATCATTTTAACAACACTGAAAAAAAACAGTGTAAAGTCCACTTTAAAAAAATAATTTAATTTAACTATAGTAATACTGAACAGGCCATCTCTGATTTGCATTTATTTTATTAACTTTTTTATTTTGGGAGGGATATGGTTATTTGTGTAGCTGGGGCTAATCCAAAGTAATGATTTTAACAGTTTTAAAACAACTTTATTTACCCTCCAATACAATACTTAGAAGATGTAGCCAAAAACTTATGGCCAACAATTATTCTCCTGAGTACTTGTGAAAGTGAAGTTTAAAAGTTGTGTTTAGGGGGGGGACGGGTGTAGGCCCTCAAAACTTATGGCCAGCAATTATTCTCCTATGTACTTGTGCTAGTAAATTTTAAAAGTTCGTGGGGGAAGGGGGGTGTATGCCCTAAAACTTATCGCCAACAATTATTCTCCTGAGGTCTTTACGTAAGGTAACTCAAAACTTAGCTTTATGATATATGGTGACCTGCATTCCACATAAAGGAAGAAAACTCACTTTGGCTATTTTTCAGGGAGGTCTTAGCTAAAACTGGGAGAAATTACAATTAATACGAGTCCAATGATTTTAAATTGAAGAGCTTGGTGCTAAAAGTACTGAAGTCACAATTTAAGCATTTTGAGATAAGTAAGTTTTAATTTATTTTTTTGTCTCTTTGGCGATAGCATTTTAATTTTTTGGGCTTTGAAAAAAGTGGAACTAATAACATTGTATTATTGTCAACTTTATACAGTAGCTTGGTCTAAACCATATGTTAAATGTCCACTAGTTAGTTTGAATTTGACGAAAATGTGACTTTTAAGCCCAAGGGTGCTCAATTAAATTTTGAAGTGGTGAAGGAAATGCCAAATTAAATTAAAAAAACACCAGTTAAGATGATTTGAAGACATATGTTTATAGCCAAGATAAACAATGTCAATTAAATAAGTTTATACTTGCTGCTTTTGTTATTTTGTTAATTGAATAATATCCCTACCAGGCTTAGTTATTATTTTTTACTTGATATTGGAATCATAACTCATGTGTCCCTGATCCTTTTGATTAGAAAGTGAATTTTTTTTAATGATGCAAAATGTCATACATTTTCAAACAATAATATTACCACTAATTTATACCATTCTGTGTTCATGCGTATTTTAGAAGTAAATTTTTCTAAGAAAAACCAAAGATTTCTCTACTAATGCCACTCTCCCAAAGAAGCTGGAGACCTTGGCCATTTCTTTTTCTTCATGCAAGTGTAGCTGAGTGTGAAATAAAAGTAATTATTGTCACAACAATAATGCTAGTCAAAAAATTTTTAATCAATAGCAAACAAATGATTATGGCTATGCCAATATCCTATTAATGTGTTTCGGCTTTTCCCCCCCATCTCTTTCACTGTGATATTGTATTTAAATGTTTGTGATAAATGTTGATCACTTTTCCCCATTATTTTATTCCCCTAATTTTTTAACTTAAATGAAATTACCAATTATTGATCATCATTGGATGCAAAAAAAATTTCTGTTTTAGAGATAATTTTATTTTAATGAGGTATGAAAACTATATATGATTGAGTTTTTGCTACTTATATTCAATGAATGTGTATGTCCATCCTATCCATAAATAAACTCCTATATGTTGTCTAGTCTGTGAAATACTCTTACTGTGTCATTTATTTATTTACCTATATCCATGAAATTTCTACGGCCATACCACTTTGAAAATACCGGTTCGATCCAATCACCGAAGTCACGCTTAACGTCGGCCTGGCTAGTACTTAGATGGGTGACCACTTGGGAATACCACGTGTTGTGGGCACATTCTTTTGGGGCGCGGTGGTCTCGGAGTAGCGCGCTGGACTGCCGAATCAAGGCAAAAGAGAGCCACGGGTTAAAGCGTCTGTGCTGGCAAGGCCCCGGGGCATTGTGCTAGCCACACAATCCCTTGCTGGTTAGTGGTGGCCTAATGAAAACTTTGAACGCTACTTCACTTGCCCCATGAACTGAAAAGGGATTTTTTTTATATTTTATCCATGATATAACGGCAGTGTAAAAGCACTGAGATGGGGAATCACTTTTAAATTGTGTTCAGCTGTACATGTTAAGTTAAGAGATGGAACATTCAATGACCTTAGTGAACAGCATTTGTTTTAATACTATTGCTTTAATAAGTTAAGAGATGGAACATTCAATGACCTCAGTGAACAGCATTTGTTTTAATACTATTGCTTTAATTCAAGACTTTTACTATAGTCTTTTTATGGATTTATTCGCTCTTGTATAAAATCTACTGAGGCTTGCATTTTGTATATGACATTATCATAATGTCTCTAGGTACATGACTTTGTAATGGCCAAGGCCTCATTTTGCATTGTAATATAATATATTTATAACTTATATATATGTGTGTGTTTGAATGAATCTGAACCACATGTCATACAAAAAAATCATTGGACACCTTGATTCACGTAGATTTACACAATGTCTTGCTTTATTCGTTATGTGTAGACGGCTTTGTAAAATAAAATGCCATGAAAATGAATCATTTTTTTTTTAGTTGTAATTATTTCCCCTCAATTTATATTCTAAAACGTAAAGTATCTTCTACCTTACAGAGTCCTCTACTGTGTGATTGTCTGCTGTAGAAATGATTCTTGCTTGGCTAGGTTTTACAACTAACTTTCTAATGACAGTCACTCTCCACAATCACTCCCCAACTCTCCAAGCCTCCACTTCTTTTTTCCCCAGCGACCAGACGGGAGCCCCGGCTGACCCAGCACACGTGATCGGACCATAAGTCGCCCTTGACCACCAGGGGGCGTCCATGTTAACAGACCTGCTTGCCCACTCCCCGACGCTTATCTCTTTACCACACCCGTGGGGGTGCGACACTATCACGGTCAGCTGGGCCTCCTTATCGTTCTCATATTTCTTGGTCAGGCCTTCAAATAGCAGATCTCTTTTTTCTGTCAGCTCCTTCAGTCTCTCACACAGCTTCACGTCGTGAGTGGCGCAGTAGAACCAGCATTTATCTTCTTTGCAGTTGCTGTACCAGACGGCGTATCCGTTGAGCCTGACACTCTTCTGGTCCTCGGCGGAACCTCCCTCACCCATTCCTCCGTCGTCCAAAGTCAAGTCCACCTGTGTGAACTTTGCCTCTTCCGAGTCGAATACAAGATGGTTAGCCGTGGGCACCTCTACTCTACCCCAAACCATGGCAGGTTTGCCTGATCTGACGCACTCCGAACATGGGCATGGTTCATCCCCGTTATTGATAAATATTGCCACTCTTCGAACCTGTTTTTTAAAAAATAAATACTCATAGTCAGAAACTCTGATAATGAACGTTTAAATTTTTTTTTGTATGTATCTTTGTGAGATAGAAAGCTGATTATATTAATTCTATGCGAAGTTAGCAGCCCCTCTATCAATTTTGATGATCAAGTTTTCTTTTTGTATTAGAAGAAGTTTTTACTCTTCTCCAATTATTCCTTCTTAAGTAGGATTATAGTCTATTCATAATGATATCTAACTCAGTAAACTTCCAGCCTTGTGACTTTAACAATCATTAACAATGTTATCCTTGTTTTTTTGTGGTTGTTTTTAACAAATCATATTACTTTTTTTTTTTTAGTCTCAAAATTTCTCTCTGAATATAACCAAAGGGAAATAATCTATAATATAATGAACAAATAGTTTAACACAAATTTAATTTCATGAGCATCTTGATTACCGGTACTTTTTTTTTTTTAGTCTCAAATTTGCTCTCTGAATGATTAACAAAGGGACACAATCTATAATATAATGAACAAATAGTTAAACACAAATTTAATTTCATGAGCATCTTGATTAAGGTACTTTTTTTTTAAATCTCAAAATTGCTATCTGATTATAACCAAAGGGAAATAATCTATAATAAAATAAAGAAATAGTTACACAACACATTCAATTTGATGAGCGTCATAATTATGTTTCTTGATCATTTAAGTAAGACAATTTACCCATCCACTTCCTGCCCTCAGACAACTGGCCCCTCTCCTGTCATACAGTGGGTACGGCTTGTCACTCATGGGGAACACTTTTGGTCTGTTATTGCTTATCTTTGTGACCAGAACTCTTACGGTCAAACCTACACGCAATGATAAAATTAAGAACAAATTTTTACACTGAAGTCTTATCTTATCTGTTACTGAAGCTCCTTCTGAACCGAAGAGTATTACTACCTACGCTTATCTATGGATTGTGTTTCGTCCTGCATTCTCATTAAACTTTTAAATGTCTTGAAAATGTTGTAATATTCACATGATTATTTATCCTCTTAATGAATGGAGTTATTTTTATTATGCATGAAAAAGTATATATACATAAAATAATGCTAACTGAACCTGTTTAAATGACTTAACACCAATATATTTTAATATTTTTAAATGTGAAATTATAATATGCTTGCTATCAAAAGATCTGCTACAGTTATTAAAACTTTATGTCATTGTCACAAATAAAATCTCATTTAATCTAAAAAAATAAGATATTTAATCTCAATAATAAGATCTCATTTAATCTCAATAATAAAATATCATTTAATCACAATAATAAGATCTCATTTAATCTCAATAATAAGATATCATTTAATCTCAAAAATAAGATGTCATTTAATCTCAAGAATAAGATGTCCTTTTATCTCAATAATAAGATCTTATTTAATCTCAATAATAAGATCTTATTTAATCTCAATAATAAGATCTCATTTAATCTCAATAATAAGATCTCATTTAATCTAAAAAATAATATCTCATTTAATCTCAAAAATAATATCTCATTTAATCTAAAAAATAAGATATTTCAATCTCAATAATAAGATATTTAATCTAAAAAAAATAAGATCTCATTTAATCTCAAAAATAAGATATCATTTAATCGCAAGAAAAAGATCTCATTTAATGATAATTTAATCTCAAGAATGAGATATCATTTAATAATTTAATGATAATTTAATCTCTAGAATAAGATATCATTTAATAATTTAAAGATAATTTAATCTCAAGAATAAGACCTCATTTAATGGCAAGAAAAGGATCTTATTTTGTTCTCTTCTCGACATCAAGTTAGTTACGACATCTAGCTAGTTACGACTTCTAGCTAGTTACGACATCTAGCTAGTTACGACTGTCCACAATTATTTCTCACTTGCAAAAAATCTGATAAAATCGACTATCTCCTGGTCTCTCAGACTATTGGGCAGGCGTTCAACTGTCAACTTGGCAGCGGGAATGAATTTCGAATGTCCTGGATTTCTCTGGCAGTCTCTCTTCAGCTGTGCGAAGTCGCCGCCATCTTTGTAAGATATCTCCATGAAATGCGAACCTGTAATATTTATTTATTGTAAAATTTATGACACGCTAGCCCCACAGAATCCAAGACTGTTTTTAATGTGAAAAAAAAAATCAGTTTTATCTTATCTTAGATATACAGAAGACAATTGCGTCCACAGACCATCAGAGATGATCTGTTGTCAAGTATTGCAGCGGTCACAGGCCACGGCTATGAGGGCTCCACGCATTACCCCAGCCGCCTAACTATTGTCTAGTCAGGTACCCATTCAGTGCTTGGTGACTCGGGGACTCCTCGGGCCCCGGGAACAAAATCCTCGCGTGGATTCGAGCTCGTGACCATCGGTACGCCAGTCGAGCGCGCTACCACTCTACCACCGCGTTTATAGTTTATACTAGTAAAAGTACTCTATAAGTTTCGTAGAAATGAAACAACTTGTTTTGTTCAGGGGAAAATGTCGGTTTTAGGAGAAGTCCGTAAAAGGAGTCACGCGAATTTTGCAATGCCCCCCCCCCCCCCCGGGCCACACGTTGTCACAAAAAATTAACCCCACTCCAATATGACGCTACTAAGCTTTGGCCCCCTCTTTTAATAGTCGTACCAGTATTTTCTATATGAAAATGAGCATTATTCAAATCATGTTTTGTCATTTATGTATGTATTTAGTGTTAGGCTGCACTCTAATATCGTAACACACGTGAAGCCATTCGAAACTTTCGTTAAATAAATTGTAAGCAATCAAATATTTAAGTGGAACTTTTGTTGAAAGTTGCGCGCTTTGATGTGACGTCACAGCTCTTAAACAACCCCTCCGCCCTCGTCACACATCATCGCAAAAGTGTGACCCCCTCGCCCCCTCCCCCGTGACGGTGAGCAAAATTTAGATGCTACTGTTTGTTTGTTTGTTTGTTTGTTTTTGGTCCGTTATAAGATGAGTTCCTAGTAGAAAATAAGGGGGCGAAGACTGACGTCATTGAAATGTCAAAGTGGCTATGTCATGAGCAAATATTACTATTTTTAATCGGAGGTCTATTTCTTGTAGCCTCAAAAACTTAACATGAATATATATCATTTATTTATTTTTATTTATTTACTTTTTTCTTGGTTTTTTTTTTTTT
>MUZC01004401.1:93851-110505 GCA_002072015.1 Radix auricularia | reverse complement strand
CCCCCCCCCCCAAATGTGGAGTAAAAAAAAACAACAATTACTATATTTCAGTTTCCTAAACTGGGACTTCCCAGTTGTAGGTAAGTGAAATAATTTTATAATTCTCTCAAAATAATTCAAAAACCATGCATAATTAATTGCTGATGTAATCACAATCAGATATGCAGTAATTATTGACTGATTTCTGTAACTAGTCTTCATAAATTAATATTCAACTTTCATGGTGCTTCAAGATATTTTAAAAGTCATTTTTAAAATTATTACCCTCATCAGTTAACACTGGTTTAGTGAGTTACACTTACCAAGTTAGATAGCGGTCTCCTGCACACTTGTAGAACATCAGTAGGGACTCTCCTTGGGGAGCCAAGGAAGCGAAACCATATTGGAATCATCATCATCATTGCCTGTCGTCCCATCTGGGGCATAGGCCACAAACAAAGGCTCTCCGGGCATCCCAGTCCTGTGCCAATCTCTCTAACTGTCCCCAGCTGTGCCCACTCTTTTTGGAGTCTGTCTCCAGTTCCCTTCTCCAGGTCATTTTGGGTTGTCCTCTTTTTCTTTTGCCCTGGGGGTTATATTGTAATCACTCATTTTTTTCAAGTTGTTTCTAGTTGTTCAGCTTGAGTTATCAGTGTAAACCTAAAGATAAAGTAAATACAAAACTTGAATAATGGTTTTGCCAAGTTGATTCCAGTTCAGCGGTTGAAAATTTTCTGTATCTAATTTACCTTCTAAGAAAATCACTAACTAAACAACTAGGGTAGGATCCCCCATACCACTCCTCTCCCCAAGTTCTTCTCAATAACAAAGATGATCAGAATAGTAAAAAAAGGTTATTTAGTTATTACTTTATTTTGTATTTATTCTTTTTTAAAATCAATATAAATAAACATTTTAGTTAAGAGGATCAAAAAGCATTTGACAAAAAATTTACTGTATATAAAACTGGACATGCTGGTTTTAAAGAAATGAGGAATGTTAAAAAGAAAATAAGTAGGAAAGAAAGTCAATTTCATCTCAGGCTGTAATTTACATAAAGGCATACTCACATCTTTAGTAAACTTTGTGGGTGGACAAGGGGGTAGACAGCATTATTATCAAGCTCGAGAAACAGAGTTCCTCTAGTGAATAGTGCTCGTTAGCTCTGACATTGAAAATTCTGGCAACTGCCATCCATCTGCACAGGCACCAGAAGGATAGCGGTCCTCAATATCAACAAGTAGAAAAATATCCTGGACTTAGACAGTATCCCAGCTCAAGAAAAACTTCATTCTTAAGGGGGAAAAAAATCCAGATATAAATGGTCCACATTAGATAACATTGTGTATTAGATTTGTCTCTTTTTTATAGTAAAATATCTGCATGTTAAATATTCAATTGAATTGAATTATAAAATATATTATTACATAATATATTAATTAGGTAAGCCTCAAGGAAATATAATATAAGTGTAAGGTTTACATGTAGGGACAAGGAGCTAGCTAAAATAATTTTTTAGCTAATGAGCCTAATGGGCTAAGCTCTCTACTAGATATATACTATGAAATTATGAATGTTTAGCTTTTAACTTTCATCAGTTTCCCATTTAGGCATTTTAGGGTTAAAGTGCAGAACTTTAATGTATAATTTATAAATAGTATAGAGACATTGCAGCACATCACACAGCCTACAATCACATACAATCACTGCAGTGAATTCAGCTAACTCTACATCTATCATACAATTTAATACAATAATAGATCATGATAGATGTATTACCAGAAGTACTAGTACTGCTAGTTATTACTGCCATGGCATGGACCATGGAAGGAGAATTTGAGCATTGTCTCCTCTCACTACCACAATCACAGTACTCCTAAGACTACTACCAATGATCAATTTTAAAAATATATCATATGAATCTATTTCATTTTAATTAAATTAAAATGATTCAAGAATGATTAGTATTATCTAAGCCTAAGTTTAATATAAGATAGGCCCATTAATAATAGTAGAAACAGTATTATTAATACGCGAGTGTCGTGAGCCACATGATGTGGATGAATATTAATATTAGTATTAGTACTGAGTTAGTACTATTAGTACAGTTTCAGCTAGTAAAATCTTCAGTGAATTCGGTGTTAGTGTTAGTTATTGATATATTAGTATTAGTATCTTTTTTAAAAATAAATAAATTATGAGCACTATGATGATAGTCACTCACTATGTCAATGTCTGCTGTTCCAGTTTTGTTTTAAAAAATTAAAAGCCTTAATTTTAATAATTATTTTGTTATAAGTTATAGCGGCATTATAGTAAGTAAATTATAGCCAGACCGCCCAGACAAAAAACAACAACTTAAGAATTAAAATTAAAACTAAGCATAAGTCTATGTCTAGTCGATAAGACTTAGACTTAGTAGTTAATTCACCGTCACTTAGCTACTCAGTGCCTTACAATGTACAATATCATGCCATATATTAATATTCCTGGCGCATAAAATAAATTGTGATTATATTTATTATTATTATTTATCATTTAGGCTAAAGCGAAGTATAGACATACTACTACATACTAATACTAATCATACTTCGCTTTTACCATCATTTAAATTGATCAACGAAAGAAATAAAAGCATTTAACTAGTTATTTTCATTTTTTTGAAATGGATATTAGCAATTACTAATCAAAAGTCAAAAGCAATAGACACTGTGTTATGTCATTACTTTGAGTTTACTTAGGGCAGTTAGTTAAGGTGATAGTGATAATAGAATATTTTTGTTTTACGAGCATCATAATCTTTTTAAAAGAAGATGTGTTTACAATCATATAGTTACAGGATATAAATATTATTTTCTAACCGTTTTCCCAGATTTGTATGTAAAGTCAGTTTAAAAAAAAAAAAGTGGGGATATAACCAACTTTAACTTTAAGCGAACAACTAGTATTAGTTCGCTCCCTGTGTTTTCATAAGCTCAAAACAGTTATTTATAATTTTAACACACACTTCTCTCTAAACCAATTTAAATTATTTAACAGAGCGTATTAATTTGGTCTTTGAGAAAGTAAACCTAAAACACACTTGGCTATAAAAATACCCTCTTTTAGAAAACAATTTGTACTGGATTTTAGTATCTACAAATGAGAATTGTAGTAAATCTTAAAAGTTATATTTTTAATGTCCATCATAGTATTTTTTTTAAAAATAAGCTGAAAAAACAAAAGAAAGTTTATTGGTGCCAATGTAAAAATTAAGCCTGGAGTCGATTTTCTATTGGTAAAATACAAGTTAGCTCATCTTTAAAATCTTCTGTTTAAAAAGAAAACTGTCTGTAACAGATTTTTTAAAAAATCATTAATCTTCAAAAACAATTGTAAATTACATATGATTATGATTTATATATAACTTAAGCTAATTCATTTTAGAAGATTATTGTGCCTTACGCCTTTCCATGGTTTTGTCTCATATTATTTTTATTATTATATATTATAGACATATCACTTTGGTCAAAAATAATGCAAGCAAGTGAATAGTTCCAACATTAATGTAAACTAATAGCCCCATACATATTAATTGTAATTATTGTTGTCTGCATAACCAAAAAAAAAAAAATTCATAAATAAATTACAACAATTTTTTTAAAGAGTGTGCTACCTAATTTCATTCTTGCGGAATATTCAATTTTACAGGAGTTATAACAGTAGTTAAATTATTAAGCATAGAAACACAGGACGATAGAAAAGTAAAGTAGGAATAATACATAAGGCAATTAATTCTTACTTGGAAGTACACAACAAATATAACTTCAGAAAAAAAAAAAGGAATAAGGATTTTAAAAAACGATCAATTTTCTTATTACATATGAAAGAACAAAGACATACAACAAATTCTTGTCCCTTTCCCCCGCCCCCCCCCCACCATGGAATTCGGGTGTGGATAGGTGCCTAACAACCAGGAAAACCAACACACTTTCAACTTTTAAAGCTAATAAAAATGCAAGACTATACATAAAATATTAATGAGTGTAGGATGCAACAATCTTCTGTATAGGAGGAGCGTCTGTAATAGGTATATTAGATAGAATGAGCCCTGTACTGTACTGTATCATAAGTCACCGATAGCAACAATGCAAAAATCTTCAGCTGTTAAAACATATGTACAGTTATTTAATGAAATAAGATATTCAAATCATTTATATAATTTTGTATTTATCTTATTTGGGAAAATATAGTATCATCAATGTTCAGATTTTTGGTTTGAGATTTAAAACCCATTACTTTAAAAAAATAATAATAATAAAGTCCTCTGCTGCTAAATCTGGACACTGCGACTCACAATTCGTATTGACTGCCCTAAACCGGTTTTGGACGGGTTTATTAGCGTATAGCGGCTGTAGTCGAAAAAAGTTATATATTTTATATAATCGATTCTTTTAAAAGTTTTCGATTCTTTAAATTATAAACGCGTTTAAAATGAACATTTCAAATCACAAATAAAATTAGCGAAGCTTTTATATTAAATCTGTTAGATTTATGAATACAAAAATATCACTGTCGATATAAAATGACTTAGAAATAGTAAAATTCTTGATAACAAAATACTCAGTACGCAATATTCCAGATTATTCTAATCGATTGACAGGAACAAGGCTCGGGCTCGCCGACTATAAAAGCTGAAGGCCCAGCCGCCGCACTAATTTCTGCTCACAATAAAGTAAAGAAAAGTAAAACTGTACAAGTTCTCCGAATAAATTTCAAAATGTCTGGTAAAGACGGTAAGTTGTTTATTTATTAATTAAACGCATCGCAATATATAAATATTGCGCGTTTCTCTGCTTTGACTTTTGATTAAATTGAGATGCGTGCATCGTACGTCGGTATAGGAGCGCGCTTCTCGTCTGCAAGGTAGTAATTATGTAAGAGTTTTACAGTTACAGCATCAATTTTTACCGCACTGCTGTGTGGTCTTTCAACTGATATGCCACATGTTGAGAGCCATTTGTGATTAAATTATAGACCTATATTCAAATGCCGCTCAATCGGTCATAATCGCCAAGATTGCGTCAACATCATTCATCTACTAAAAGCATCAATTTAGCGCCCCCCCTCCCCCACCTATTTAAAGTGAAATTCTACCCAAAAGGCGCCAATAGCCTAAGCATTTTGTGTATGAGATTGTAATTTAAAGATTTTTTAGATATCAATGCTGATTGCTCAGCATCAAGTTTCATCAAAATCTAAGATGCAGGCTAGCTGCCAGCTAGTAGCTGGTTAGTTAGTTATAAATTGTATATAACACTCACCTTCTGCTTCACTTGAAGTTTAAAGGGTTGGAATACAAATTATTCCATTGCCATATATCATGAATATTTTTGTATTTATCAAATCTAACCCATTGGCAATGGCATTGCCACTGTTTGCATTTTAGTTAGCAGTTATGGATGTTTGCTTAGGCCTTTATTTTTATACTTTATACCAACAAAGGCCTACTAGCTTACTATTATTCATTTCAAGTTATGGTACTTATGACCAATATGAAATTTTAGGTTGCAGGTAAGAAATAAGAATGTTTTTATGAATTTTTTTAGTCAGTATTTTTAATTAAATTATTGTTTCCTCAGGAAACAAGAAGGGGTCTCAGCCCAAGAAAGATGACAAGAAGACTGAGGGCTCCAAAGCTGGAGAGAAAGGTATGTGAAAAAAACATTTCAACAAATAATAAATAATAAATTTTTGTTATAGGCATCCTTTCATCATGAATGATCATGCTAATCAATTTATTTGAATCCACAGATTTTTTGCTCCTATGTCCTATATAACATTTCAATTTAATTTAATATTAAGACTTTCTTTAACTTTTTTTATTTGATTGCAGGTGGCAAAAAGGACTCCAAGAAATAACTAGACGCCCCTAATGGACACTTCATCTTCATCCCTCATCCTGTGCATAGTCAGTTGCGTCCATGGTCATTGATCGAATGCTGACACTGCTTTACCTCGATCAATGTTGTGTTGTCAGCACATTAATTTAAATTTTTTCAACTTTTTTTTTTTTTTTACATGATTGACATTAAATGATGTAATGTAATTCTTTTCATGTTTTTTTGAATGCAAGTGTGGTATTGTACTGTTTGTTTTGATGTTCTTTTTTCAGTGAAGTTGCTTAGCATTAGCATGTGGGATCTTGATACCTAAATTTACAGCACAATACTACCAAGTACAGCTTACTCAACTCTGTATTGCCAACTTGTATGATAGTAACAGAATCAAGAACTGTGGTTCTTGTATTAGGCATTAGATGTTACCAGTGGTAGCATCTATTTAATCAACAGTATTTGGCCAGGTATACTTTTAAGTATACCTAAGCATGGACATACTGGCTAAAATATCTACACATTTTTAACAGCATCAATGTACAAAAATGCAAGACTAGCTGATACTTTGAGCATTGCTGTTGGAACTTATGTAAGTTTTAAATATTCTGGAGGTTCATGCTGAATTATTAGCACAAAAGCTTAATAAAAATGTGTTACTCACATTACAATTCATTACATCACTGACTACTTGAATTCCACCATAGTAGTTCAATGACATTTTGAAAAACTTGAATTTTACAAGACCATAGGTAAAGTTTAACTATGATGCCATACCAGAAATTGAAATAATAAAATTCAGCATTTTAATTTTAAACAGGTTGATAAGCTATGTCACGCCATCCAAATTAAAAATAAATTAAATTTAAAAATTAATAGTATTTTATAGTCAACTGACTAGTCATTGTCTCTCAAAATAAAATTATGTATAAAAGTAAACATTCGTCTTAATAATGCACATTAAAATTAAATTAAAATATCTGTTAGTTTGGCTAAAGGAGTGAAGCTGTTAATTTGGTATTAGTAGTAGTAATAGTATTGGTATTATGCCTTATAATATTAATAAAGGCATTACTTCTAGATTATATAGCTGCTTAAACTTTACTTTTAAGTAGAAATCTTTAAAGTTTTATGAACACATTTTCAGTAATAGTAATACAAAACCAAGTCTGAATTTAATGTTTAAAAATACACTTTATTTACAAAAAAATTAATCATTTTAAACTAATTTCAAAGACATTTAAATATTTTTAAATTAGGAAAGATTTGGCGCTCTTTTCTCTGTTAGATGGTGGGGAGTGGTGACAGAATACTTGTGAAAATTTAAGATGCAAGCTGCTTCTAATTGACTTAAATCATTTTATTTAATTATTGTACTAAACTACGGTCTAATTAATGTGTACCGATGTCAGATTTTTTCAAAAGTAAAAGCCATTTTTATGCCTGAAATGGTTATGAATTTTACTGAGCATTCAGGATTCCCAGAATCAATCTATTTACTGCCCCAGTGGTTAAAGATTGCATGTACCAGTTTCCCCGTATTCGACTACAAGTAGCAGACGACGGTGACCTGGTTTAAATTTAAAGAAAAACTGTGAATAGTGTAAACTGATGCAGACCCCAAAGATCGATTTTTGTCTAGGGGTTTAATATAAATAAGGCAATTGACTTGCAACCCGCACTAATACTAAACGCGTTATTTTAGCAGACCACATCATGTCAGGAAGAGAAGGTAACGTTTTGTTTGTTAGCAACGTAAGGCTTACTTCATGAGAATAAGTCATTTCAAATTATTTAACAGATTCAAAAGTTTTTCAATGTACTATAAATCATATATATGTTTGTTAAATTATAACAATTTCAATTAGTGGAGTAAAAGTAAACAATGAATTCGTACGTGTAGGCGTAGGGTAAGATTTTATTTGAGAATTTGAACATCTTTAAAATGATAACATCAATGTAGTTTTAGTAGTTGTACTATTTATGTGTATATCTTTTATATTTGAAAGAAATATCAGAGCGCGGAACATTTAATACGGTGATTTAATGGTGTTATTTTTGTATTTCGATAATAAACGTTTTACAATTTTTATCTCCCATATGCTAATGTTCAGTGCTTACGTGGCAACAACAAGAAAAGAAATTAGGCCAAAACAAAATTTTAAATTAAAAATTAGAAATTGCTATCCTATCTGTTAAACATTAATATTAATACCCAAAAGTCCTCAGATAAATATTTTAAGGATGTGATTTCATTTCCGGTTAAATTTAACAATAAACACATGAAGTGAATGCATTCTTAAGAGTTGTTTTTTTAAGTATGACCTCACGAAGTCTAACTGGCTTCGCTTTAATTTTCTAAGGGACTCATTTATATAGATAATTGTTTTTGCGCCCCTTCAAGTAGCCAGTCATTCAAAACATAAGGGGGGTTTGGGGAGGGGGGGTTGACCCAAATTAGTCCTAGTCCTAGATTATCTATCCGAATATTTAGATTGGTTCACATCACAGAGTTGTGTCAAGTAGAGACAATACACGACGTTGTGAAAATGAATGATGACTGGCATATTGTTGTGTATTAATGCGCCAGATTTCTTGAAAAGTGGTTGTTAATAAAAAAAAAAAGAGGTGTAGATCAATTTGAAAACCGTGTACTGTAGGTTGGGGGGGGGTGTAATTTAGCAAGTATATTTTTTTTATTTTATGACCTATATGTTATTTTATTATACATACACAATTAAAATTAAATACATCTTTAATTTGTCAATTTTTATTTTATTTTTAAATGTTAAATGGCTATAATATAAAAATCGTATAATTTCAATTGTTTTTTTTTAAAGAAATAAATTTTAGAAAGTTACTGCCACTGCTCTTTATTTGGTCGACTAAATATTGAATTTGCTGGTGGAAATTAATAGAAATTCAGATACTTGCTTAGTAACGTTAAATATTTTTTGTTAATAAAAATATTATATATATATAACTATCTATGCCAAATTTGGTTTAAGTTCAAGACAAAACATTTCTAAGCTTTTTTAATCATAAAATCATAAATTATTCTCTCAATATTATTATGGGTATTGACGAGACTTCATCGCCCTTTTTTAAATTAAAAAAAAACAACTATTTGTCAGTAGACCTAATATGTAATAATTTATTTAATCTTCTATTTAAACCTGTAGGTTGGTTTGGGGAGGGTGCGAATAATCTGCTAATCTTCTAAAATGATCACATACCATTGGTGGAACTATAGCAGTTTCGTTTCATTGATAAAAATTACTTTCAACTCATTTTATTTAAGTAGACATAAAATAAAAACGTATCCACTGTCATATTATCGTATGTCGTATGGCTTTCTTCTTGTTTTTTTTTTTTAATTTTATTTATTTTTTTAATATTTTTTTATTAACATAGGGACAAGTAACTCCTAGTGGCGTAGCTAGAGTTAGTGCCCTTCGGGATGGGCCAAGCATTCTGTTCCCAACCTTCTCTTTTCCATGTACGATATGACACACCCAGCCCCCATGCACAATTTAAATGCCATTTTTCTTGTCAGGTGGCACTCAATTGAGCTTGGGGATAAATGTAACAGCACCACCGACCGACGTCACCTGTGCAAAATAAGTTTTTAAAATATAATAAATAGAAATAGGCCATTACGTTGTTTTGCCATATCTACGACGAGAAAGTTTTATCCTACTAAGCAGTAATCATTTTTAAAAAAATGATTCTTTTTAAGTGATTAAAAATTTTTTTAGTGCCACCTCAATTTTTCAACTAAAAATAACCGCCACACACACACATTAAAAAAAATATCTTTAAAAAAAAAAATCAGAGTCACAATCCGCTTTTAAGTTACTTGCCAACGACTGTAAATATTGACCCATGTAAAAACCTTTGTTAGAAGCCTAATACGTTCTAAACTCCGAAATTATAATTTTGCACACCGCACGCCCGCATATTCTCTCTCATGCTTGCGCACAAGTCATAGTAATACATTTTTGTGATAGCCAACTGGTTTTCCTAGCGGGGCCGTCCATAAAATTACGCCCCGCTCCAGAGGGGGGGGGTTAAGAAAATGTGACAGGGGGAGGGGGTGTCCGGCAATGTGTGTCGTCACTGTGTTTTATATTAAATTTTAATCATTTTGTTAATAAAAAAAAGATGATAATTTTTGTTCGGAAGTATGACGTACATTGGGGGGGGGGTACAAGATTTGAGACATTTTGAGACAGGGGGTGGGAAGATGTTAACAACTGTCAAAAATAGCGTGACTTACTTTATGGACGCCCCCCCCCCCCAAAACCATATGAGTATATCTCATTAAAAGTTTTGATCACCTCACAGGTTGTGCCCAGAAAGGAAGCTGCTGTGGTGGGCACGGAGGGACTCACGAGAAGAAAACAGGAAGTGACGAAGCAGAGAAGAAAGGTAAATAATCTTCTAATTCCTTAAAACATTGGTGTGTGTCCTTTGGGGGGGGGGGGCAATGGCGTCACTTGGGGGTGTGCGGTGCGGGCGGGCCGCCCCGGGTGACACCATCAGGGGGTGGCACCAAAATGTTAGACGTCCTTATGTTCCGTATGTTCCTGTTATTTGGCCCCGGAAAACTCAAAGGAGTTCTTTGGGTTAAGTCGAGAGGGGGCGACACCATGAGCTACCGCGACTCATCCTGAGGGGGGGGGACAGGCGTCCAAGTCTATATTTAAACAGTTAACTCAGTATTGCATCAACTATGCAGAGGTCAAGGTCAATAGGTTTGAACTGGTCTAAGTCTGAAAGTGTTCAGACTGGATGCTGACAAAAAAATAAAATTAAACTGAATATTTATTAAATGAACTGATAACTCAATAGAGGAATGTGTTGTTTGTTTGTTTTTTTTTTGTTGACTTGTACTTGGTTCACAACGTTCCGTCAGAAGCCATTTTAAAGAATTAAAATCAATCTTTGAATCTGCGAAATGCCGATTTAAACGAAACAAACAAAAAACATTTAACATCCCGAACTTAAACGTTTATGTGATGATGAGAGTTTAAGTGCATTTTGCTCAACTTATGAACTTAAAATAAAATTTAGCAATAAAAATAATTTACAAAATTACTCTTCACATTTTTAAAAATATCATTTCAGCTCCTGATGCCAAGATTCCGGCAGACCAATAGTTACTAGAGTTACCTCCCTTTTTGCCCCCATTTCCCACCTGAAGGTCAGATCGACCTGAGCAATAAAATGGTTTGATGCTCAACTCATCTGGTTTCTGGTGTTTTCCTTGAATCGTGTGTATAGTTCAAGAGAGAGAGAGAGAGAAAGAGAGAGAGAGAGAGAGAGAGAGAGAGAGAAACACGCCTTTTTTGTGTTAGTGTCATAAAGGTAAAATAATGAACGACAACTTTTCTACAGTCTGATAAGTGCACGACCTATAATTACATGTCATAAGCGGAACTTCAACCGTTTGATTTTATGCTCCTTGATAAAACTACTTCTGGGCCGTCCATACAGTACAGCACGCTCCAGAGGAGGAGGGGGGGTAAGAAAGTGTGACCGTTTGTGACAGGGGGAGAAAGGTGTCCGGCCATGTGTGACAGTGATGTCATTGTGTTTTATGTTAAATTTTAATTATTTTATTAATAAAAAAAAGATATTTTTGTTCGAAATTGATATGTACTTTAGGTTGAAGGGGGGGGGGGCGGGGTCCGAGATTTGGGACAGTTTGTGACAGGGGGGCAGTTTAAATGGTCAAAAATAGCGTGACGTAGTTTATGGACGGCCCCTTTCAAACTATTTTTAGACATCCAAAATAAAAACGTACAAACAGTAATTTTATTTCCTCTGTTGTTTTTGTTTCTTTTCTTGATATTCTAATGACAATTCCTCGTGGCGAAGCCAGAGGCGTTACTGGGGGTGTGTGGACCGCACCGGATGACACCATCACAAGGGGTGACACCAAAACAAAACAAATTATGCCTGCTTCCGTTATTTGGCACTTGCAGACTCGGAGGTGGTCTGTGGGGGTAAGTCGCGAGTGGGGGAGGTGACACCACGAGCTACCGGACTGGACGACATCAACCCTAGTGACGCCTCTGGGCCTAGCTGTGGTCAGGGGCATCAAAATTCTCATGACACCCCAGTAGACACCGACCTTATATACGCCGCTGTCGCTGATCTTGGGAGCAGAAACTTAAAATTACCCACTTTGAAGCACGAAAGATGAGGTACAGCGTTGTTTGCGCTTTGTTTTAGACAGGTATAAATCTAACCGCAAAAAGTCACTTGTCTTTCACATACCTCAAGCGCAGGGCTTCCAAAACTGAGAACTCATACACCCGAATGGAAATGTTGCGATGAGGCATTTTAAAATGTCACCAGGGGCTAGTAATGTTAATATTTTAACGGGAACATTTGAAATTTTTTAATAAAAAATATTTTCATTAACTTTAAAAAAATTTTTAACTTAAATTCACTTTTATTTAAATTCTAAGATAATAATTAATTTAAAAAAAAAAAAAAAAGAAACATTTAAAGTTCATGATATAGATTAATTAGTACGTTAGTTAACTTTGACATGTATAATTTAACTTACGGAAAAAAGTAAGTCTCTCTATTTCCTCTGTCCTCGCTCTCTCTTTCTCTCTATCTCCCCCCTCTGTCTCCCCATTTTTTAAAAAATTTAAAAATTAGTTGTTAAAGCATTGCAAACATTTTTTGGAATCCCCACTGTAACGGTATATTTTTGGAAGGAAAGGTCTGTAACGGTATATTTTGGAAGGGAAGGTCTGTAACGGTACTTTTGGAAGGGAATCTCTAAAATTGTTCTATACTCTCATACAAAGCTAAACATCTGTACAGTAAAGCACTTGGTCTAAATAAGACGTTAGGAGCTCTAAAGACGACCCACAAGTTACATATCTAGAACCAATAATAAAATTGAACATTACAAACAGCGCATATTTTCTATCATTTCTGTTTAAAGACTTCCAATAACTTAAATCACACAGAGAGCAACACCATAACTAAGGGGGTCCTCAAACCTTGCGGCACTTGGCTCATCCCACGTTTTGGCCTTTGAATAATCTTATCCTTTACAGCCATTCTATCCCAGAAGAAACAGCTCAAGTTTGAGGTCAGAACTGCGGCCTAGGGTAAACCAGGTTTACCACTTCTATGGTGGCGTGAAATTTAATCATGTCAAGGAAAACCCCCCAGGCTATGGCGGATTAAGGGGGGGGGGCTGAACGGGCTAAAGCAAGGGGCCACCGACGGTTTGGGACCCCAAACTTTTTATATTTTATAAATGTGTACAAATGTTTGCACGAACCCTGAAAATATAATAAATTAAATAAATTTATAAATATTATCTATACAACTGATCGCCGTTCAGACCTGATAGTCTTAATAATCGAAAAACTTGATTTAATTGGCTCACTTAGAGAACATAATATAAAATATAGTTTATATTTTTTAAATTTCTCATTTATCGACAAGCTCCGCTGGCCGTGTGGAGAGAGTATAGGCTCATGATGCAAGCGGTGTCGGGTTCGATTCCCAGCGGTGATATAATTTTTCTTTTCACACTCAATTGTAACATACCGGCGAACACTTCAAACAGTTATTTCTTCGTGATCGTTTTATTTTCATTATTAATATTTAGTTACAGTCTTATGTTGGCTGTTAACAATCATTTTATTTTAAGGGATGCTGGCTGGATAGGGTCCCCGTTCGATTGCAGCCCGGGGCCCCGTGCAGTCTTAATCCGCCCCTGCCCTCAGGTAGTTAGAAAGTGTGGACAAAATACTGATGTGGTGGTACAGACCAATGGCATAAATTGTGGCGCCACCTATAGGTATGTAGGGTATAGTCACATCATCTTGTCTCGTCTGCTCGACTCCAGGTTTGCCATCGACCATTAAAAATTTCTTTCCGAGCCATTTGGTATCTTGCCATCTGACCTAACTCTCTCTCTCTGTGTCTCTCTCTCTGTCTCTCTCTCTGTCTCTCTCTCCGTCTCTCTCTCTGTCTCTCTCTCTCTCTCTCTCTCACTCACTCTCTTTCACCCTCTCTCCCTCTCTCTCTCTTTCTCACTCACACTTACTATGTTCTCCATTATATTTGTATTCTTGTAAGACTTTCTAATCCATTAAAAAAAAATCCTTTTGACCTTTGAAGACCACGAAACAGATGTATTTGATGTATTTGTCACAATTATACACTTTGTTGATCTACCTTTACCCCCCCCCCCCCCAACTCATTACAAAGTCTTTCCTAGTTGAATTATTTAAATGTCTGCTGGTCCGTGTAGTATATGAAATTACACAACTACAACTAAAAACCTGGAATGGCAGAGACTGGCCATGGTTGCAACCCTGGGATGGCAGAGACTGGCCATGGTTGCAACACTGGGATGGCAGAGACTGGCCATGGTTGCAACCCTGGGATGGCAGAGACTGGCCATGGTTGCAACCCTGGGATGGCAGAGACTGGCCATGGTTGCAACCCTGGGATGGCCGAACCTGGTAATGTTTGCAACCCTGTGATGACAGTTGCAGCTGCCAGGAAGGGTAATTTCACAACGCTAACACCCCCCTCCCCAGAATAAAACCTTAAACATTACATGATATATATTTTAAGTATATGCTATAAAAATGGAAATATTGATAATTTTTAAAATATTTTTTATATATTAAAATAACAGTTTTGTTTACATCAATAATTTAATAGAGTACTGAATCATAACATTGTCGTATAGAATAAGACAACATCGTCAGCCATGATAGATGACTACGTCAACAAAAACTTGAATCAATGAAATAAGGACAGACTGGAGGGGAAATGGTGGAAGTGACGTCACATCTACTTTCCTTTTGCTGGTTGCTTGCCGCCTGAAAAAACAAAAATGAAAACAAGATGATTCCCTAAAGATCTAGTAGTATAGTTAATCAGTTATGTGACGTTCCAAATATACCACAGGAGCGTTTGGTGCGTCACATTTATCTTAGACGGAAAACTAAATAATTGTGTAATTAATATGACGCGTAGGCAGTGGCGTCGCTAGGGGGGGTGCGGTGGGGGCGGGCCGCCCCGGGTGACACCATCAGGGGGGTGACACCAGACCGTAAAATTCTATATATTCCCGTTATTTGGCACTGGAAAACTCAGAGGATTTCTATGGGTTAAATCATGAGGGGGTGACACCATGAGCTACCGCCCCGGGTGACACCATGAGCTACCGCCCCGGGTGACACCAACCCTAGTGACGCCTCTGCGCGTAGGAGGGGTTTTATATAGCATGCGCCAATCCTAGTTAAAAACAGAAAATAACTTTCGCATGTTTTCTTATTAATGGTTTTAATAAAAATTAGAATCCTTATTTGAATATATAGATCTATGCGTGTTTTTTTGTGTTTTTTTTTTGGTTATTACCAATAACTAATTATTATAATTTAAAATTAACGTCATAATTAAGAGTAAGAAAAAATATTTTTAAAAGTATCCACTTATTTCTCTTTTCGTGTCAATTTTCTCTCCTTTGAAATTTTTTTCCTTAATTTAGAAAAAAAATAATTAAAACGTTAGTACTGAAGCCAGCATAAAAGAAAAGAGAGGCGCTATAACAGGACGGCGCAACCACTGACCCTTGTCCTGAGGGGCGGGTGCTTGCTTCTTCTCGTCTGCCTTAGGGGGCGCTTTGGATTGGGCTGTTGGTAGTAAACAACGAAACGTTTTTATAGACAGGAAATGGTGTGATATAGACAGGAAATGGAGTGATATAGACAGGAAATGGTGTGATATAGACAGGAAATGGTGTGATATAGACAGTAAATGGTGTGATATAGACAGGAAATGGTATGATATAGACAGTAAATCGTGTGATATAGACAGTAAATGGTGTGATATAGACAGTAAATGGTGTGATATAGACAGGAAATGGTGTGATATAGACAGGAAATGGAGTGATATAGACAGGAAATGGTGTGATATAGACAGGAAATGGTGTGATATAGACAGGAAATGGTGTGATATAGACAGGAAATGGTGTGATATAGACAGAAAATGGTGTGATATAGACAGTAAATGGTGTGATATAGACAGTAAATGGTGTGATATAGACAGTAAATGGTGTGATATAGACAGGATACGGTATAGACAGGAAATGGTGTGATATAGACAGGAAATGGTGTGATATAGACAGGAAATGGAGTGATATAGACAGGAAATGGTGTGATATAGACAGTAAATGGTGTGATATAGACAGGATATGGTATAGACAGGAAATGGTGTGATATAGACAGTAAATGGTGTGATATAGACAGGAAATGGTGTGATATAGACAGGAAATGGTGTGATATAGACAGTAAATGGTGTGATATAGACAGGAAATGGTGTGATATAAACAGGATATGGTGTGATATAGACAGTAAATCGTGTGATATAGACAGTAAATGGTGTGATATAGACAGGATATGGTATAGACAGGAAATGGTGTGATATAGACAGGAAATGGTGTGATATAGACGGGAAATGGTGTGATATAGACAGGAAATGGTGTGATATAGACAGGAAACGGTGTGATAAAGACAGGAAATGGTGTGATATAGACAGGAAATGGTGTGATATAGACACACATTGAAACAGATGTCAGAATAAATAGCATGGTTAAAAATAGAGGGGAGAAAAACATTGCCTAAATCGGTTTGTTTCGTTTGTAAATCTTCCACTATTTATAATAGATCCTGAAATGTTGTCACGACACAGAGAAGCCAACTGCAAAGCATCAATCATAGACACAGAGAAATAATCCCCCCCCC
>MUZC01004401.1:65710-78488 GCA_002072015.1 Radix auricularia | reverse complement strand
GAAGTTAAGAAAAGCATCAAGAGGGACAAGAAAGAATTTGTGGACAAACTTGCTAAAGAAGCAGAAGACGCAGCTTACCAGGGGAACATGAGAGAACTGTTTGATACAATTAAGATGCTATCTGGGAAATTTAGCAAGATTGAGAGACCAGTGAAGGATAAAATGGGAAACAACATTGCAAGTGATGTGCAGCAGAGAGGTAGATGGAAGGAGCATTTTGAAGAGCTCTTAAACAGACCAGAACCAAGGAATCCACCAGATATCCAACCAGCTGATAATGACCTACAAATTGACTGTAATAGTCCCACAAAAGAAGAGATTAGCAGGGCCATTAAACAACTCAGAAATGGAAAGGCTGCAGGACCTGATGGCATCCCAGCAGAGGCACTGAAGGCGGACTTGGAAACCAGTGTGGAAATGCTACACCCTTTGTTTATGAAGATATGGGAAGAGGAACAAGTGCCTTCTGATTGGAAAGAGGGATACCTTATCAAGATCCCAAAGAAGGGAGATTTAAGCTCCTGCTCGAACTACAGAGGGATTACTCTACTGTCCATCCCAGGAAAAGTTTTCAACCGTGTATTGCTTAACAGGATGAAAAACGCGGTAGACCCTCTACTGCGGGACCAACAAGCTGGTTTTCGCACCAACAGATCCTGCACTGACCAAATAGCGACACTGCGTATCATTCTCGAGCAGTCACTAGAGTGGAACTCACCACTCTATATCAACTTTGTTGACTACGAAAAAGCCTTCGACAGTGTGGACAGGCAAACCATGTGGAGATTGCTAAGGCACTATGGGGTGCCACAGAAGATTACGGATATAATCAGAAACATGTATGAAGGGATAAACTGCCGAGTTGTCCATGGTCAGCAGGTGACAGATGCTTTCCAGGTGAAGACTGGTGTGAGACAAGGTTGCTTGCTGTCACCCTTTCTGTTTCTATTAGCCATTGACTGGGTGATGAAAACATCTACACAGCAGAAAAGGAATGGCATCCAATGGACCTTGTGGGATCAACTTGATGATCTAGACTTTGCTGATGACCTTGCCCTTCTTGCACATACCCAACAACAGATGCAGGAGAAAACAAACATTGTCGCAGCCACTTCTGCTAGCATAGGTCTCAACATACAAAAAGGGAAGAGTAAAATCCTCAACGTTAATGCCACCAGTACATCACCCATCATGCTTGAAGGAGAAGCCCTTCAGGAGGTGGAGAGTTTTGTTTACCTTGGCAGCATGGTGGATAAACAAGGTGGTGCAGATGCCTACGTCAAAATAAGGATCGGAAAAGCAAGAGCAGCCTTCCAGCAACTCAAGAATATTTGGGTCGCCAACAACTTAGGCAGCAAGTTAAAAGTAAGGATTTTTAACGCTATGGTGAAACCAGTGCTGCTATATGGAGCTGAGACATGGAGAACAACGGCTGTAAACCTGACCAGAATCCAGACCTTCATTAACAATTGTCTAAGAAGGATTCTCAGAATTCACTGGCCGGATAAAATCAGCAACCAGGAACTGTGGCAGCGGACTAAACAGAAGCCCATTGAGGAAGAGATTCTTCAAAAGCGGTGGAGGTGGATCGGTCATACACTAAGGAAACCTGCTTCTAATACAACAAGGCAAGCCCTCAAATGGAACCCACAGGGTAAACGGAAAAGAGGCCGCCCAAGAAACACCTGGCACCGAGAATTGGAGGCAGACATCAAGAGGATTGGCCATGAATGGAAGATCCTGGAGAAAATGGCCCAGGATAGAGATGCCTGGAGAGCTCTTGTAGGTGGCCTATGTCCTAGGAGGAAGTGCAGACGCCGGCGATGATCGGTAGATGTCCCTCATGGACGAGAAGGCTCAACCAACCAACCTGGGTCCCAACTAATTTAGAAATACAACACAAAGATAACTTAATACAACCCTCAGATAGACATAAAGATAAAAAAAACACCTTTCTTATTCCATATGCAAGAACAAACACATACAAGTTTTCTTTCTTTCCGTCCGGTATTCGAGCTTGGGATGGGTTGCCTGAAGAAACCAGGAAAGCCAACACTTTACTATCATCATTTAAAACTCTAGTAAGAAAACAGGACTAAACACAAACCATATAAAAATGTAGGACGCAATAAGATAAGGTAAGATAAGGCCCCTCTCACTACGACACTGCCCCTAAGCTGTTTGAAGTACGCAAATGTTATGTCCGTGCCAAATATGGAGAATAAATCCGGTGGGTTAGAGGAAGGGAGGCAAGAAGGCGGGGGCCCTAAGCTACAGCTTCTTTAGCAAATAGGTAAATCCAGAACTGGGTTCACGTATATTTTTTAAATATTTTCATCAGAAACCCGCCTCCTTCTACCCCCCACCCCCTAACACACGCACGCTTACAATTAGCGGTGATCATGCAAACAGGTGCAGGCATGAGTGTGCCATGGTTTTAATGTGGAAAATGTTGGCTTGTTTCTTGTTGTTTTAGGTCAGTTGCTGGACTTTAAAAACATCTCCAGATGAGTTTCAAGGCTAGGAACCGTAACTATGCATGACACACAACAACGCCGAGGAGAGAGCGAGGGCTTTTAACGGGTTCACGGCGTCACACTCACGTGGTCGATCTGCGGGCTCGCGGTGTTGTCGGGAACAGAAACAGGAAGACTGGTCCGGTTGGGGGTTACCGTGAGTTATGGTGAGGTTGGGTGTCATGGTCCAGAAATAGAACTAGTGGCCTTGACATTTAGCTGACCTCAGTGTACCCTCCACCCCTCCCCTTCAGCTTTTATTGAACTGTCCAACCCAAGGTCGCCAAAATGTCCATTAGCCTGTCATTGTGATGTCCATCATACTGTCGCAACCGATACATTTTAATTGAGTGAAGAATTGCTTGAAAAGAGAGTGAGAGAGAGAGAGAGAGAGAGTGAGAGAGAGAGAAAGAGTGAGAATGGGTGAAAGAGAGTGAGAGAGAGAGTGAGAGAAAGTGAGAAAGAGAGAGTGTCACCCGGGGCGGCCTGCCCCCACCGCACCCCTAGCGACGCCACTGGTTGAGCCTTTTTGTCCATGAGATGTCCCATCCACCGATCATCGTCGGCTTCTGCACTTCCTCCTAGGACATAGGCCACCAAACAAGAGACCTCCAGGCATCTCTGTCCTGGGCCAGTTTCTCCAGGATCTTCCATTCATGGTCAATTCTCTTGATGACTGCCTCCAATTCTATGCGCCAAGTGTTTTTTTGGACGGCCTCTTTTCCGTTTACCCTGTGGTTTCCATTTCAGGGCTTGTCTTGTTGTATTAGAAGCAGGTTTTTTTTTAGTGTTTGACTGATCCACCTCCACCGCTTTTGAAGAATCTCTTCCTCAATTTGCTTCTGTTTTGTCCGCTGCCACAGTTCCCGGTTGCTGATTTTGTTCGGCTAGTGAGTTCTGAGAATCTTTATTAGACACTTGTTGACGAAGGACTGGATTCTGGTCGGGTTTACGGTCGTTGTTCTGTCAGGTAGTACCGTACAATTATAAGAAAAGGTGTGTCAGGGAGCATTTAATAATAAAACTATTAGAAATGCTATGTCAGGATGAGTTTTACAATAAATAGAAATGGTATGTCAGGATGAGTTTTACAATAAATAGAAATGCTATGTCAGGATGAGTTTTACAATAAATAGAAATGGTATGTCAGGATGAGTTTTACAATAAATAGAAATGGTATGTCAGGAAATACTATACAATTATAAGAAATGGTACGCAATGAAGTACTATAAAATTTATCCATTTTTATGAAACTCCAAAGGCGTCTACCTAATGTGGTATGGAAACCCGGGGACCCACGTCTACGCCCCTGCGGGTCCCTTTGCTCGCTTCATTTATAATCGGTCAGAAAAACCACTTCCATCTTATGAGTGACGCCCTGCACCACCATCTTATGAGTTACGCCCTGCATCCCCATCTTATGAGTGACGCCCTGCACCCCCATCTTATGAGTGACGCCCTGCACCACCATCTTATGAGTGACACCCTGCACCACCATCTTATGAGTGACGCCCTGCATCCCCATCTTATGAGTGACGCCCTGCACCACCATCTTATGAGTGACGCCCTGCACCACCATCTTATGAGTGACGCCCTGCACCACCATCTTATGAGTGATACCCTGCACCACCATCTTATGAGTGACACCCTGCACCACCATCTTATGAGTGACGCCCTGCACCACCATCTTATGAGTGACACCCTGCACCACCATCTTATGAGTGACGCGCTGCACCACCATCTTATGAGTGACACCCTGCACCACCACCATCTTATGAGTGACACCCTGCACCACCACAATCTTATGAGTGACGCCCTGCACCACCATCTTATGAGTGACACCCTGCACCACCATCTTATGAGTGACGCCCTGCACCACCATCTTATGAGTGACACCCTGCTCCACCATCCTATGAGTGACGCCCTGCACCATGATCTTAAGAGTGAAACCCTGCACCCCCATCTTATGAGTGACACCCTGCACCACCATCTTATGAGTGACGCCCTGCACCAACCCTAGTATCACGGAACTTTGCAGCTTTTAAAAAAAAAAAAGTTATTCGGCGACACAGATTAAAGTGAACTTAATTATATACCCCACACATGAAAACCAATGTTCCCTCTATCGTTTATTCATCAGTGTACAAATTTTAAAAAACACAACTAATGTGCAAAGTTGCAGCGCATCCATTTAGTGAGTACTATTTTACAAAAATTAAGAATAAATTAATAAATAAAAATTATTTTTACAAAAATTGCTGCGCGGTAAATCTAAACTGCTGCGCGTTGTCGGTCAGATAACTGCGCGGCCACATAGCCGGACAGCTTTAAAAAGGAACATTGATACACACGTAATCTTCTGCAGATACACGCATTCTCTGTGTTCCTAAGACAAGAACTAAAACATTTGGCGAAAGGTCATTCTCTTTTTGTGCAGCCAAACAATGGAATTCTCTTCCATTACACATCCGTAGTATTTCAACTGCTAAGTCATTCAAGACTGCACTTAAGACACATCTTTTTAAAATTTATTTTCAAAATTAATAAAAAAAACATTTCTTTAATTGATTAACGTAGCTGATGTATTGAGTATAACGTATTGTCATTTATGTAGTTAGTATGATATGAATTTTTCTTTTTATTAATATATGTATTGTTATTTCCATGTAAAGCGCCGTGAGCCCGGCTCCTTGCTGGGATACAGCGCTATATAAATTATCATTTTATTATTATTATTATTAATCCCAAAGGGCACATGTACATTAAATGGCGACAACTGATTGAGGTCGTGTTATTTGTATCCTTCGTAGAAGCGCTGCCCCCCCCCCCACACACTTCCAAGTCCTAGTTAATAGGGTGCGCTTGCACGTGCGGCCCACGAGCAGTCCCACAATGACTGTGTCCACGACACACAATAAACTGTTGATGTGTGTAAAACACGCCGTGTGGGGAGGAGGGGCCGATGAATATGTCTCATTGTCAAGCGTTAAAATAAGTCACGAGATTGACACTGACCGGCTAACGATATGTATGACACGTGACAATTTTCCCTGTGTCATGGCTCAGCTTTTGGCTGCTTAGTATATTTAAGAGAAAAACATAAATATTCTCTTTCTTAAATTATGAAAGCTCGTGATTAATAAATCAAAAACAAAAACAAAACTAACTTAAGTTATTATAAAACCATCACTGTTGAACATGTACGAGGCAACTCAATGAAGGGACGCAATTCATATATGATATGAATTTTCAATTCTAAGTTACTTCCCTTATTACTTTGATTTTTAAACACGAAAGGCTTTCATTAGAAATTTTAACACATCCCACACAGCATAACTTACAATTCAATAAATGAATAATTCATTCGTTTACGTTTTCTAAATGATATGATTTTAATTTCTCTCTCCTTCTTAAGATAAATAAAAATAGAAAGACTTTGTCTTCTTAAAATGTTTTATATAAGTATATAAACATTATTAATAAATAAATAATGATTTTCATTTATACAGCTAACAAATAAAAATTAAACTTACAAAGTACAGAGAAAAAATATTTTTTAAAAATATACCAATTTACATACTTGTAAAAAAAAGACTAAGGGGCATAAATAAAAATAAATAAAATAGCATTATAGAGATAAAAAAAAATAATGTATCACTGTTGCCAAAAAAAGCCTGTAAAATTATAAATTTAAAAAATTGAGATAGCACTCAATCTGAATTATTATTTAATTTAAATCCACTTGAAACAACAAATATCAAATTATTTTTGGCCCAACAGGTCTAATATGCTTTAAGATCTAATTGAAAAGTGCTGGCAAATCACAATGATCTGTCGTGTGGGATAAGAGAAACAGATCATAAAGAAAAAACTCTCAGGCAAACCAAAGCACTGTCCATGATCCTTAAAGGGGATAAAGGAGACGAAAACGTTAAATAAATTCACATAAAAGAAATTTATAAATGGTGTGAAGCCGATATATTGTTTTGCATCAACTACAGATTGTGCAATAGGTGTAAAATGTAAGTGTCCTTTAAGTTATATCACATCTTTAATTTTAAATTGTTACTAAATATGAATGTTTTATGATATTTATTTAAACTATACTGCATTTTAAAACTCATGCTATTAAATTGTTTGAAATGAATTATAAGTAAATAATTCTTCTTAGTTTGAATATGTGAAAAAATCAGAGATTAATGTCTTAATACAGAAAACACACACACACTCCTGAGGCACAATTTCCAAAGGGTTGCATAAAATATCCTTTACAGAATTAAATTTAGATGGAATTCACTAGAAATACAAGAAATAATTAACTAGGAGCCAAAAAAATGCCTACAACAATGTTGATAAAATAAACAGTGTCTCATTTAAAGAATACTTTTGTTTTTGAAGTGTATCCACTAGACCAGGGGTCTCCAAACTTTTTTGCAAAGAGGGCCTTATTCCAAGAAATAAAAATATGTGAGGGGCGGATTAAGATAATATCATAAAAATTGACATACATTGATACTGAGTTACAGGGGTTTTGATTTTATGATTGTCTTATGTTTGTTATTTGTAAGAGTAAGGGGGGAAAAAAAGAGGACCATATGATTTTTGATAACTTATATTCATCATCAGAAATTTTTAAATGGCCAAATTTATAGGATACAGATGTTTGTGTTATTTTACCTACTTTACAATATTGAAATCTACCGTATATTCTTGTTCAAAAGCCGACTTTTTAAAAACAAAATCTAGAGGAAAAGGTTGGGGGGGGGGGTCGGCTTACGAGCGGGTCATAGGTAATTTCTGCATGTACATTGAATATCGGTGTTGTTATTGTAGATCATCAAGGTCCTTGGCTACATTCTACAATATTCAACTGCTCTACCAGAAGCTATGAATATTATTGAACATCAGCACTTACCTAATTTATTCATTTTATTTCTTTTTGTGAATGTTTTAATAAATTATTTTACAAATTTTGTTTTCAACAACTAATTTTTATGTATGCACTTGCGCCACTGTTTACCAAAGAAACAAACAAAAAATACAGGTAACTGTTGTCTAAAAAAGAGCAAAAAGACAAAGATAGGTAGTACAAAGTATCAGGAAATACTGATAAAAGTATTTTACAAAGAGTGGGTACTACCTACATAAAGTAATCAACTTAACATTTTTTCAAATAATAATATTCTGAACAATAATATTCGAAATACTAACCATATTCTTAATTTAATACAATAAAAAGCCCTGTATCAAATGATATACGAAATGACATCCATCTTCTCTGTTATTCAAATATCTTTGACCTTTGACCTAAAAGTAAACAATCGTAATGACTGTTTTTATATTTAGCTTTTGGTTTTTTTTAAAATGTGTACCATTTTGTTTCAGCTGTCCTAATAATTTTGGGGGTCGGCTTATGAGCGGATTACACAATTTTTATACTATTCTCTTCCAAAAGAGGTGGGTCGGCTTATGAACAAACGGGTTTTAGTATATACAAGACGTAGAGGTAAAATTGTGTCAAAAATCATGATGTAAAAACTCTTAAAATTCAGTTCCATTTCCTAGTTGGAAAAAAAAAAATTACATCATTGAATTTTGTACACATGACAGCCCACAACTTATCCAACTTTTTGTAATCAATCTCCACATTGGTAAAATATAAAATGTCATCATTTTTTTCCATTATTTAAAGTCATATATTTTGTACTTGTACTCAAAACAGCACAAAATGTTGCCTTTTTAAAAAAATAAAAATAATCTTGTTGTTACAGAAAAATCCAAGAGTCAATAAATTTATTTAAGATGAAGCCACGAGTCAGAATACTGAGATGTGGGCCGGATTTAAGACTACCCTGTCCTTGACCCTTACTCTTTGTGGATGTACTTAACATTAAAAAAACAGAACTCTTACTAAATTTTGAAAGACCTTTTTGTGTGACAAGGTGTGCCATGGTTGAGTTTATTCCAAATTGACAACTTCATTAAACAAAAAATAATTAAAATAATGAACGTTCATTGACAGCTGCCCTTGTTTACTAATATATTTGTTTGTTTTTTCTACTTCATACCTGATTTCTCAGAGTATCCAGTATCATTTAAAATGTGTAGAAATCGATAATTAAAAAAAAAACAAAGAATGCCTGGTATCCTTTTATACATCTTGAATTAGCTAAAACTTTTTCTCATTTCTATGTACAAAAAAGTACCAGGGAGCAGACCATACCACAACCACCTTTCTTCATCACGGTCTTTGCTTTACTTGGTCACAATTCAAATCAAAAGAACTATTTTTTGGAGTCTGGTTTTTTATCAGAAGCTGCAAAGAAAAATAAATAGATGGTTTGTTGGCAACAGTAAAATTTATATACCATTATATAACTTTCTTAATATGAAACACACTATAAGTAATAATTATACAAATCCCCAAAATGTTACACAATTGCGCCGAATGGTAAAGTACAGCTCCTGAGCATAATAATTTAAAGTTTATAAGCAGGATTTTTTTTTTTTACACTTATTACAATTTTTATTCATAGAATAATACATTTTTCAGATTATCAGATGTAGTATGAATATAATGGAAAAATTAATGAGCTACAATAAAATTTGTAACTAAGTCTATTATATGATATAGCTAGCTTGTGGAAAAGCCACTGGGAATGATGGCATACCACCAGAAGCTTGTGTACTCGCACCAACACTGTTCGCAATATTCTTCTCTGTACTTCTTCGATACGCATTCAAGGATAGCAGTGAGGGAATCTGGTTACACACCAGAGCTGATGGAGGACTTTTCAACACTTCCCGCCTCCAAGCCGTAACCAAAGCGACAGACGTCCTAATTCATGAGCTACTCTTTGCAGATGATGCGGCACTGATATCACACACAGAAACTGGTTTGACACTACTCGTGTCAAGCTTCTCCAACCCCTGAAAAGAATTTGGTCTGCAAATCAGCTTGAAAAAGACAAACAGCGTGGCCCAAGACACAAGTTCTCCTCCTACCATCAATATTGACAATGAAAACTTGAAGGTTGTGGACAGCTTCATCTACTTGGGATCCAAAGTCTCAAACACACTGTCCATTGAGGATGAAATAAACAGTAGAATGGGCAGGGCAGCTGCCACAATGGCTAAACTAAATAAACAGGTCAGGCAAAACACCAAGCTAACAGAGAAAACAAAACTGTGTCTATCGAGCCTGTGTCGTCAGTATGCTGCTATATGGAAGTGAGATATGGACCACTTATACATCCCATGAGCACAAACTTAATAGCTTCCACTTGAGGTGCCTTCGTTGCATCCTTGGCATTAAATGGCAGGGTAAAGTGCCAATTATTCAGGTCCTGATGCATGCCAATGTCCAAAGCATTTTCTCAATCCTTAGTGAAAGATGCCTTATATGGCTAGGATGTGTAAAAAAAATTAGCCCTGGCCGCATCCCCAAGGACCTTCTATATGGAGCAACTGGGAGAGTAAGGCAGAAGACCTATCTACGTGGCGCACAGTTGTAAGAGAGGGCATCATAGTAGCCGAGGAGCGAAGGATGGAGGAGGCTACAGACAGAAAGGCTAGGAGAAAGGCAAAAACATTGTGAAGCACAGAATTCATGTGCAAAAGCTGTGGTAAAGACTGTCCCTCAAGGATAGGACTGCACAGCCACATGAGGAAATGCAACTCAGACATACAGTGATGCACCACCTTCTTGCGAGATGGAAGGAAGCCGACACATTATATAAGAAATGCTAGCTTCCAGGTCCATTAATCTTCCCCCACCCCTGGTAAAGGTAAACTTCCTTATTCCCTTCTAGAACTCGGACTCTGAAATTCAGTTGGTTTGATTTTTTTTATTTGCTTTTCTATTGGTTTTCATAGCACAGAGTTTACTATGAATATTACTTAATTTGCTAGAAAATATTTCATTGTTCAATAATAATATTTATCAAAAACTGGTTAGAAAATCTTTCCAATAAAACAATTGATACAAAATTTAAATGTTGTTTTATAACTCAATTAGCTTTCACATTTTGAAGGAAATTAAGTTTTTCAAAGGTAATTTAAGTAGACCTATTATTTTTACTTTCGTTTTAATTCTTAAAATGTTTTTGTTTGAGTGAATTTATGGTTTAGCAGTCACAGCAAGAGTTCTTTTACACTATTGTGTAGGATTGAAGATCTATATCCTAACTTTCAGTATACTTCTATGATAATTTTTTATCTCCTAGCAAGCAAATATTCCTTTAGTAATATCAAAAGGTTAATGAAAAATATCTATATTTTTTTTCTTATTATATATTTTTTACCTGAAGAAATTTGAAAGTATAAAAAGTGGGGATTTTTTCCCAACCCTGAACTCAGATTGGGAGCATGTGCACCCCTTCCCACATCCCACTCTCCCCTCACTTACCCAGCCGCAGTTGTATAAATTAGAACCCTGATTATAAAAATATTATATAAACCTTTCTCTTGAGCCTTTGCAGATTTCTTGTCTTGTTCCCCTTCTTTCTTTGCAACTTTTAGGTTTTTTTCTTGTTCACCTTCTTTCTTTGCAACTTTTGGTTTCTTTTCATGATCACCTTCTTTTTTACGAAGAGCTTGATTACCTTTTGTCTTTGTTACTGTTAATAAGAAATTTTAAGAAAATTAATAATAAAACACACAAAGCTTGAATTGGAATCAAAATAAAGTTTGTTATGAAATAGATCAAAACTAGATACAACCCCCGGCATAGCATACGCCACAGACTTGCTCATAGATAGTGCAAAGAAAGGGGGGAAAGAGCAGGCACATACTACAGCATGAAGAAATAACAACATGTGTCAAGACACGGGCACTGCGGTTAGCTACCTGCCCCCCCCCCCCCCTATAACTTGCCAACNATAGTGCAAAGAAAGGGGGGAAAGAGCAGGCACATACTACAGCATGAAGAAATAACAACATGTGTCAAGACACGGGCACTGCGGTTAGCTACCTGCCCCCCCCCCCCACTATAACTTGCCAACCATAAAATGAGATTGGCCAACCCTCGCGAGGGTCATTCGTCATGGTTATTTGCACTCATCATGTGCTTGTTCTGGCCTATGGCGGATTAAGGGGGGGGGGGGCTGAACGGGCTAAAGCCACGGGCCCCCGACGGTTTAGGGGCCCCCAAACTTTTTATATTTTATAATAAAAGTGTACAAAAGTTTGCACGAACCCTTGAAGATATAATAAATTAATAAATACTATCTATACAACTTATCGCGTTCAGACATGATAGTATTGATAGTACCTAATAATCAAAAAACTTTAATTGATTCACTTCGCATGATATAAAATATAGTTTATATATTATTTTAAATTTCCCTTTTTCGAGAAGTTCCGCTGGCTGTGTGGAGATAGCACATGCTCGTAGTGTCACCGGTGTCGGGTTCTATTCCCAGCAAGGGCAAATATTTTTTTTTCTTTTCACACTCAATTATAACTACCGCGAATAACATCAAACAGTTATTTCTTCGTGTTCGTTTTTTTTTCATTATTAAAATTTAGTTACAGTTTTATATTAGCTGTTAACAATCATTTTATTTTAAGAATGCTGGCTCGATAGGGCCCCCGTTTGATTGCAGCCCGGGGCCCCGTGCAGTCTTAATCCGCCCCTGGTTCTGGCGAATTATATATATAGATTAACTTTGAAAAATAAACAAATTTTAAAGTAATATAAGAGCAGTAAGTAGTAAGAGCTTCAAATAAACATCAGCTTTTACAGACTTGAAAAATTTGTTAAGTAAAATTTAAAATTGGGTAGGACACGGTGGTCTAGTGGCAGCGTGCTCGACTGGCGTACAGATGGGCAGGAATTCAAATCCATGAGAAGGCAAGGCGGCAAGGATTTGTTCTTGGGGCCTAGGGGATCCCTGAGTCATCCAGCTCCAAATGGGTACCTAACACTAGTTAGGCGGCTGGGTAATGCATGGAACCCTCATGGCCATGGCCTGTGAAAGCTGCATCACTTGTCAACAGATCATACATCATGGTCTGTGGACGCAATTATCTTCTGCATAGGAGCATCTGTATAGATTAGAAGAAGAAGAATGGATAACCATTCCCTAACTAATATTATTTATGAATTAGTAGGCCCATACTTAGTTATACCATAAGACTATAAGTATTGATTGTTGTCTGACCCTACTATTATGTAATGTTTACAGTATAGTAACAGGAAAACGGACATTCCTTTTAAATTTAAATTTTAATCTATGCCTATTTTGTATTCAAATTTACCC
>MUZC01004401.1:53546-65694 GCA_002072015.1 Radix auricularia | reverse complement strand
CCCCCCCCCCCCGCCCCACTCCAAGCTGATTAATTTACAAAATATTTATTTTAAGAAGATATTGAATTTTTTGGTCTCAGTACATTTTAATCTTCAAGCCCTTAAATTATTGATGTTACAATGTAATCAATGTTAAAAATAGCTTAAACTTAAACAAATAATGAAATATCATTAAATATGTATTGTTATTAATTATAAAGTTTAAATTCAAAATGAAATTTACCTTCACCACCACTAGATGAAGTAGGTTTGTCACCAGCTACGTAAAGGTTTGTGGTAGCAAAAAAATACCGTTTAAAAGTAGCGATGATGGCCAAAGATTCAGAATTAGAAGTCATCTTTATTAACCTTGCACTCATTTTAATTTCGTAACAAACAGGTCTAATCCTAGAATTGTTTACTCCTGAAGTTGTCGCGGTCATTAGTCTTTATCTTAGCCTTATTGCTATAAAAACTATAATAAATTAAAATGTTATTTAAATTGTATATTGCTTTGTTGTCTTTTTTGTATTTGAAGAAATTTACTTTTAAAAAATATTTTTAAAAACAGTTTCATGCATTAAAAAAATTATTAATATATTAATTTACATTTAAATTCATTAGTTCTTTAAGTTAAAAGTATTAATATTAACGCTTTTGGTTTCATGTTCTTTTAGTTTACTGTTTTCGTAATTTAGTCATTACTGGCTTCCCTTTACGGATGAAGTGATTTCATGGCAAGTCGGGAAGACCTGAACTTGAATCTTTCAAATTTCATTTGGCCTGTGGTTGTCATACATGATACAACTTTGATTACTAAACTTAATATCTCATTTTGTGAATCTACCCTTTGATATTCATAGTAAGGAGCTGTGAACTCATTTTATTCAGACTGGAGTGATTGCATTTTTTTTAGGTTAGGATTTCTCAGTCAGATACTGATACTGCTGATACTAATTCAGTGGAATTTTAAATTAAAAGGCCGCTGGCAAGGTAAAGGCTAAGGTGAATGTAACATAACATTTCTTTAAATAATTAATAAATAAAAATAGAAGTACTCAGACCTACTCTACTGTGTCTGAATCTTAATTTAACAGAGTTCATGGAGTACCATTATTATCATTAATATATTATTATGTTCATAATTGTAATAAATAATATGTCTCTTAATACTTAATGATTAATGACTTAACTTAATGATAATTAATAATTAATATTAGGGCTGAATGCGATTATAATATTATACGTTCCCAAATGGGTTATATTACTTAATTACTTATATAGCAATTAATTCTGCTTTCTTTTTCTTTGTTTTTTAGGTTTAGATTTAGAATTTTTATTTGTTAATTTAGGGTTTGGGTTTTGTTTAGTTATAATTGTGAAGTTAGGTTTAGTTTTAGAATTTTAATAGTATTAATAGTTGAATTTTCCAATTTCTTTGGTATGCGACATTAACAAAGATGGCGGCCATGTAGAGTGGGAATGTTAAGTCGGTTTTAACCAATATTGGTGATAATGAAGTCCAAAAGGCAGCATTATTTTTAATGTACTTCCCATTGACAGTTCTCAATGATTTTAAAAATATACATCTCCTCTGCATAATTGATTTTATATCACATAAACTCAAAGAATCATGTTCTTTTTTTTTCTTTGCACTAAGTACTAAGCCTAAGCCTTTGTAACTATTTTTCAAGAGATGCTAACATCCTACTTCATGATTCATATCCTACTCTCTTTACTTTATACTTATTGACACTCCCTCATGACTTTTGGCGGGGATTGAGCTGCAATGAAATAACGACAGTCTCAAGATGCTTAGTCATACTCGTTAGGTAGCAAAGAAAATCTCAAAAGTAAAAAACGTAACTCCCAACATTCTTTTTAAATAGCAACTTTGGGTTCCAGCTGAAGTTTTAGTCTGATAACAGTTTAAGGTCCAAACTAATGTTGTTAAGATCGCTAATTTTTTTAGGACCCTTTATCCGTCAGTCCCTTTATTTACTATGTTTTTTTAACCAACAAGAGAATGCATTAAATCTTCACCCCAATGTACCGACGCTCTTCTGCTGTGCTACCTTCAAAAAAGCTAAGTAAAAAAAAAAAAAAAATCGTCCACACAAAGAAGTAAACCGAAATGAATAATATTTAGTTTTGTGTATTAAAATGGCATGTTATCAAATGTTGTCAAGTCAGTTAGTTTGTGAGGACTGGTTAACCATTAAAAAAAGAAATTTCTACTGTCCTGTCCATATTTTCCCCTAATTATTTTAGAACGAAATTTTCGCCTCGCGTTGTCTGATGGTGACTTCAAAGAACATATGACGTCACCGTCCGCTTGTGTTCAGATCTGATGCACTGTGCTCCTTTTCAATGAATTTCAAATGCATACGAAATAAGGTTTTTAGAAAACATCAAATTTTACACCAATGTGTAAAAGATACCTTTGACATGCACGTTCTTAGCAGGAAAACTGTCCTCATACCGAAATTAAATTTGAGGACTGGTAAACACTTGGTTAGTCGTACTGACAGTACTGTTTGGACTAACTTTCCTCTTGTAATATAAATAGTAACACTCACAGCCTTGACCAGTCAAGACCAGTGTTTACATTTTGACATCACGTCCCGCTGTATTAGTGTTAGCTCTCATACTGTGCTTAAACTAAGCGACTTTTAAAAAAAATCATTCACTACCCGAACTCCACTAACAGTGATGACGTTAATTTTTATATTATTTATTTATCGGAATAATAATTAAACACTTTGATATCACGGCTCTGGTATTCTGCCGTGACACAACAAAAAAATTAACTTCGGGTAATAAGCTTATACAGACTAACTGAAGTTACGGTTAACCGGTCCTGATCTGAGGACCCGTTAACTGTTAACAACTTTGTTGACTTCATCACACATGGTTTATTTCCAATAACGTTTTTTTTTTGTTCATTATTAATTTAGGTTTCCAAACCTGAAAAATGGCCACAGTGGATGAAACCTCTGCCACTTATGTCAAAGTTAAATTGGACTTTCTAGAGAAGCAATGTGAACAGTTGCAAGGCACTGTAGACGATTACATCAAAGAGGTAGTATGCCATTAATTCTATTTGTGAAATGTTTTGTTTTACATCAAAGAGGTAAAGAGGTAGTATGCCATTAATTCTATTTGTGAAATGTTTTGTTTTACATCAAAGAGGTAGTATGCCATTAATTCTATTTGTGAAATGGTGTTGTTTTTTTTAAATTTGGGATCATTTTAGTTCCTTATATTTGAAGGACTTAGTTTTGTTATTTGAGCTTTATAACTTCAAAAATTTTTCTTTAAAACCTGGATAATTAAACTCATATATCATGTTGAAAGTAAGTGTTCAAATTCCTCTAATCCTCTATCATTATCATTGTTTCATCCAGGTCATCTCTGTGTGCAAACAATGGGTGAACACAGATGATAGGAGCATCGCCAGCTTTCAGAAAATCAGTTCAATTCTAGAAGAGACCGTCATGTTCATGACAACTCAGATCTGGAACATGAAAGGTAAGTTTTCAGTAGTTATTTTATACATTATTTTGAATCAGTATCAAATGACATTTTTTTAAAATAAGTAACATTCGAATTCAGATGCTTGAATTTTTAATTTACACTGTTCTAGCGGATCCTGAAATGATCGACCGCATCCGCGCCAAGTTGACAAACATTACCCACCCTCCTTCTCCCAAAGTTCCTAAAAGTGAACCCACACTGAGGCCGGACTTGGTTAAAGATTTGGAGACGATGGTCAGGCTTGAAAAGGGGGACTTCCCCCACATCACGAGGTTGATTACCGATGTTGCCAAGGGACAAGTATCTTTGGATAAGGGCATTCACGAGGTGCTTGACGACGTACTGTCAGAGCTGTACTCGGTCTCAAAGGAGGACCGATCAAGACCCAGCCAACCAAGACATCTGGCTGAGGCTCTGCCAGTAGGCGGTGCTGAGAAAGGGGCAGAGGTTGCTAGCCCTCAGAAGAAAGCTATAACTGTGATGACACGACGTCCACCCTCTCCTTTAGAAACAGTTAAGCTTCCAGCACAGACATCCAAAGAAGCAGTGAGGCCTCCCCCACATACATCTAAAGAAACAGTGAGGCCTCCAGTAGCTTCAACAGAAGCAGTTAGACCTCGGCGGTCAACTTCCCAAGCAACAAGAACACCACAGCAGACATCCGCCGGAGCCGCCAGACATCCAGCAAAACCCATGGAGGCTGCCGGACATCCACCGGCATCGCAAGAGACAGCTGGACAGTCAGACGCAGCACAACAAATGAGCACGGGGCAAAATCTAGCCACGGAGGATCAGCGACCAACACAAGTATGTACCCATCAGTTAGAACTTACAGCACTAGGGGCAATGCACACCGAGTTACAAACACAACTAAACTTTATTTATGAAAGGCATGGGTCTTTAGAAATGTACTTAAATAACGTAGTTGGCAATTACGAGCAGCATAAAAAGGATGTGATGGAGACGCTGGGTCAGCACAGTGAGCAGCTGGGCAGGGTCTTCAACCAGCAACGTCGTATGGACGAGATGTCTAAATGGCAATCCCAGACCAGGAGACACGTGGATAACCTGTCCAAAGACTTGGACAAGCTGGACAAAGAGCTGAAAAAGTCCAACAGTCACTGGGAAGACAATCTGGTCAATATCAACACTGCTCAAACCAAGGCTGACAGGGACATCAACTCCCTGAAGCTGGAGCACGCAAATGCTGATAAAAAAATCAATTCGATCGCGGCCGATCAGTCCAAACTTGATCAGAGGCATTCGGATAAACTGAACTCCCTGGAAGCTTCAATCAAAGGGAGCCAGGGTAAGCAATCAAACATGGAAAAAGGTTTTGAAGGATTGCAGGCTAAGGTTTCAGACTTGGACATTCAGCTCAGAAGAAGCAGATCTGGCGTTGAAAAGAACATCAGCAAGATATTTCAATCCCAGACGGATATGGATAAAAGGCTTGAGGCTTTGTCCAAGGAAAACTCAGGAAGTAACAGGTTTTTGAAAGAACTTTCCTCAGAATTGTCCACATGTAAAGGTCAAGTAGATGGTTTGATTTCTAGAGAGGTGCCCTCTGAGACAATTGAAGAGCTTATAGGACAGTTCCGGTCGTTGAAAGATTTTCAACCGGTTTCTAAGCCTGATAAAAACACCAAGGATGCGTTGGAAAATTTGACCAAGATGCAGAGCACGTTGGAGACATCTTTGGGTGCCTTAAATGAACAAGTTACAAAGCTGAAAAAGGAAGTGAGCAGTGTTTCTCAGGTCCACTTGTCTGGCTTCACCAGGTTCTCACAGCGCCTCAATCAAATAGAGCAAACGGCCAGGACGATGGGCACAAAGTTTGAGAACACCTACACCAAGCTGGAGTGTTCTCACGACCAGCAGGCAGAGAATATCTTATCCCTCAGGAGCAAGATCCTTTCAGTTTCTCAGACCCTTGAAACGCAGACTGCCATGAGCAAAGACATGAAGTCCTGCATCGAAATAGCCCTGGAGAAATGTGAGAGCAACGAGTCCAACAGCAGGCAGTTGTCTGGCATGATCAAGTCTATCAAGGATATGCTCCAGGGCCTGTCGGAGGCCATGAACACGTTGAGGCAGGAGCTGGCCATGCTGGCCGGAAGGACCGAAGACACGGAGCTGTTGCACAAGGAGCTGGTCAGCGTTATGGACGTGACCAGTGTCAGCGTTCACAATCTCGAAGACAAAGTGGCTGAAAGTGAGAGCATCCTTAAGGAGCTGTTGACCAGTTTTTCAAGTATGTCCGGTGAGATCCAGGCAATAGGCGCCATATTCAGGGAGGGCCCCAAAGATGAAGGCCCTGTCGGTGGACCAGATGGGAAAGACACAAAGCCCATGGCCAAGGAGCATGACATAGAGACTGAAGTTGGTGTCAAGCCCACCACACAAGAGGCCAGTAATCAAGGGGATGATCTTCAAACGAGCAAGCAAGTGGAGGCTAGCTGGGTCATGGCCGATTTGAAAGATGCTGAGCCGGAACTTGTTATGGATGATTTGTTAGCGACAGATTCTGCTGATGCCACACAGTTAGCTGACGATGCCACACAGTCAACTGACGATGCCACACAGTTAACTGATGATGCCACTCAGTCAACTGATGATGCCACACAGTTAACTGACGATACCACACAGTCAGTTTTAGGAGGTGATGCCACATAGTTGTCTGTGGCAGCTGGTCTGTCACTATTAACTGCAGTGGTTGTGTAAATTCACTCCTGTTGTTGTCAAATTTGGGTGTTACATTTTTTATCTGAAGTATCTTTTTAGTTTTATTTGACTTGCAAGTAATGAGGATGATACCGTTTCAAAGAGGTACCATTTTATAAGTTTCATCAGTTTTATAACAGCATTTGATATCTCTTTGAATTGACATTATTATTATAACATTAACATTAACGTTAACATTACAAAAAAATATACAGTATTAATTTTATTTTTTGTTTTCTTTATTGCGAGCATGAAATATATTGATTACTTACTTCTGTTATAATTGTACTAACTTTGATTTATTTCAAGTACTGATTGGTAAAAGTGTGTATGTAGAAGTATATGAAATGTAGTTTGAGAAATCTGTTTGTTTAATGTAATGGAACCCAAGAAGTGATAACATACCTTTAAAGTTGTAAACTCAAGTTTAATGTGCCACTCAGGGCATACAGACAGATTGCGCTTCTTTATTCAAACTTTTCATGCCTTTAAAGTTGTAAACTCTATCTTAAGTGCCACTCAGGGCATACAGACAGATTGCACTTCTTTATTCAAACTTTTCATGCCTTTAAAGTTGTAAACTCTATCTTAAGTGCCACTCAGGGCATACAGACAGATTGCACTTCTTTATTCAAACTTTTAAAAATATGTTTAAGCTTTTTGATAAAGAAAATACTTTACTTGTGGCAAATAATAAAATGGTTACTGATCTTAACAAATTCATTTTACTCATATTTTTGTTGACATTTTTGTAAATATTACACCTAACATCTAAATCTTTTTTTTTTTAATGTTAAGAATGCATTTTTATTTATCCCTAGACAATAAATATGATATTATTAGTTGTTTTTTTTTAAAAATGTAAATATTGTTTGGCTAAGCAAACCTTTACTACTTAAATTTGACAGAAAACCAAGTATCTTAACCACATGGTCCAGTTGTAATAATTGAGGTTATATGAGGTCACTGGTCATGGTCTCAATTTCAGGTGTCTGTTCTGGTCTCACTTTCTTCACTCAGGAACTCCAATCTTATTCTTCCTACCTGCCCCCAATCTTATTCTTCCTACTGACCCCCCAATCTTATTCTTCCTACCGGCCCCCCAATCTTATTCTTCTTACAATTGGAATTTCATGCACTCAGGTATCAGTGTAGAATCATCACCATATTGTCAGTGTTTATTTTACTCTTGAGTTTAGTTTTCTTTATTTAAATAATTTTTATACACAAGCTTGCAAAAGTCATTTCATTAAATTCTATATAGTCTTTAACTGTGAACCTTTTTTTTTTTTTTTTGTTTTTTTTTTTTTTGAATTATGAACTATTTCAATGACCCCACGACATGGCAGGGATTGGGCATCTATCTATGTGGTTCATATTCTTATATTTTATTTATGAACTATTTCAATGACCCCACGACATGGCAGGGATTGGGCATCTATCTATGTTGTTTACATTCTTATATTTTCAAAATCACTTTCTCCCTATCAGTTTTTAACTTGTGAACCCAGCCAGGGACCTCAAATTGAACCAGATGAAGAACAAGAAAATTACACAACACAGTTGGAATGCCGAGATTCCCCTGTTGACATCTCAGATGGTAAGTTCTTTACAAATTTGTCAGTTGTTCTTTTTCTGAGTTTAGACTTATTTTTGAATTTGCTGTTCTTATTTATTGCTATTTCCTTTCTGCATTTTGTATGGGAAGAAACAGAGTAGTGCATTAATCATTGAGAAAAATTATTTTAAAATTGCAAATTTTTAGAGTTTATTCAAACTCTAAAAATTTGCAATTTTAAAATAATTTTTCAAATTAAAAAAAAAACATCTCAAGTATTCAATTGAAAATTGTTGAATTTTGTAAATAAGGGGCAAGATCAAATGTAATCTCAAATAAATTGCAATGCTAATGCATTCCATGTTTTAACTTCTGACTGCTTGTACTATTGTTTGAGAATCACTTTGCAATTAGGAAAGTTGAAAATTTGTGTCCAATATATCAAACATTTTAATCCTCAGGCACAGGGTACAAATCATCCCAAGATGAGGATCCCATATTAGCCCAAATTACTCAAGACCTGACCTCCCTTCTATCTGGCACGGACTAATTTTTTAAAGTTGGACTTCTACAAATGATATGAAGACGCATGTGTGATTTATGACTTAGTCCTCAAGTTGTCTTGCGGGGCGGGGCATCTTTAGAGCTACCGGCTCTCTGTTAAAGTTTGCAACGTTGTGTGTCTTTTATGGTGACATTTTGTTGAAACCTTTCATAACCCCTTTGTAAATTGATAACCGACATCAACCATTTTTTAATATTTTGTGAATGTAGATCTTGCTGTACATATATAATATAGTAACAACTGATCAGTATTTTTATGGGATGAATTCTTATGTAAATTTACACGTTACTTTGTGAAAACACTTTTACTTTCTGGGCATAGACTTGTGCTTTTTAGAAGTTTTACTTTTACTTAAGATCTCTTGATGTAGAGATATACAACAGCTGTGGGGATTGCTATTTATTTTTGACAAACAAACTTTTAAATGAATGATTGTCCATTCCATGATTGAAGATATTTATATATATATATATATACATACTCCTTACATTTTTATTAATGGAATGTCCACACATCAGTGCTCAACTTTTACTGGAGTTATAATTCCATATAATAATAATAAGTCACTATTAATATTTATTTCTATACTCGTATATTTCTGTACAGTGTATTTACATTTTTTAAAAAATTACAAATGTGAAACTCAGGAATTTTAAGGCAATAAATTTTTTTACAATAATTCTTGTATTTATCATTCTAATTTCTGTGTGTATATTAGTGTTCATGTCTGTAGTCAATAGTTTGAGGTGGTTCATTATATTTAGAAAGCTGTGGGGGGAAAAAAACTGTTCGTATTATCTATATAAATTAGGGCTGTTATCGATTAATTAAAATTTAATTGTTAACTTTTGAAAAATTACTGAATAATTAATTATTTTGATTAAAGCTAAAAATAAGATGTATGTCGTCATTATACTGAAAATTTCAAGGGGAGTGACAAAAACAGGCAATTTACATTTTTAAAATTTAAATATAAGTAATTCACTATAATGTCAATGAATTAAAATTTTGTTATTGTTAATTAAGTAAAAATAATGTTTAGTTCTTTATATCAAAGTTTTAAAGTTTACACTTAAATATATTTCTTTAATTGGAGCAGTTTATACGTTTAAAAAAGCAAACTATTATTAATTATAATTAATTATTTATTAATTAATCGGAAACATTTTGCAACACATTTCCTTCCATTTTAATCACTATTTTATGGATTAAAATAATTTTAATCAATAAAGTCTTTCACCGATTAATCGAGAAATTAATAGCTAATTTCCGCAGCCCTAATATATATATATATAGATATAAAGACACCTTTGCACATTCCCACAGAACAATATATAAATATAATGATTGTACTGTGATTTATTTCTTTCCGTCCGGTATTCGGGCGTGGAATGGGTTGCCTGAAGAAACCAGGAAAGCCACCACTTTATCATCTTTGAAAACTCTAGTAAGAATACAGGACTAAACACAAACCATAGAAATACGTAGGACGCAATAATCTTCTGTACAGAAGGAGCGTCTGTAACATATAAGATAAGATTTCAAAACCTGAATGGATTCTTGGTGTTGAATAGGTCTGTCTATAATATCAATCTATAGATGAACCAGTGATGTGGACTTCTGTTGGTATCAAAATTATGATGATGATGCTTACGTCTGTTGATGATGATGTGTCGATGCGCTCCCCCAACAACCTTAACGGTCACGGATGGGACTGATGATGATGATGAACTTCATTAGACAATAAGTTCATTTGTTAAGTTATCTTTAGTAATAAGATTAACTACTCTGAAGCTTCTAAAGTCTATCAGTCTTCCCATAAATGATAATGTAACACTTGGGACCAGAACTGCCAGTGGCGTCGCTAGGGGGTGCGGTGGGGGCGGGCCGGCCCCGGGTGACACCATCAGGGGGGTGACACCAGACTGTAAAATTCTATATATTCCCGTTATTTGGCACTGGAAAACTCGGGAGTTTTATGGGTTAAATCGTGAGGGGGTGACACCATGAGCTACCACCCCGGGTGACACCAATCCTAGTGACGCCTCTGAGAACTGCTGCAGGTCAGTATACACCTAGTTAGACGAGGGTGAGGGGGCTGGTAGTATTTTAATTGAAGAAAAACATTTCCTGTGTCAATTGTCTCAGAGAGGCTTCTCTGCTTTAACAAAAACAAATGATAAGAGATATTTTTCTTTTAGGCTGGGGTTACACTGCACGCGAATTCGCTCATCTAGTCGCGCATCTGAAACCTCTTGAAAAACAAATGCAATGACATATAGTGCGTGGTTACACTGGCAGCGAAAAAACGCCAGTATACGCGCGTATACGCGCGAACAATTTGATTTTTTCCAGCGCATCGCGCGAATTGGCTTTCAAAAGTCAACAAAATGGCGGAAATTTGTGCCACTTCGTCTCATTTTATGTGTGTAAATAATCATTTGATTAATAAGAATTTCATGCATGATTTTCAACATATAAAACAGTAGGTTTCCATTTTAAACTAAAATCATTTTGATTTTTGTTATGGATATTGGCAAATTAAATTCTGAAGTTCATGGGCCCACACTCCTCTCAACAATGTCGTCGAAGTGTTATCACAGTATCAGTAGTCTGTAATAATAGTAATATGACTAGGAATTTAGGAAGGAAACTTTGGCTTGAAATTGCAGACGAACCTAATTCTACAAGTAAGTAAGCGACAATTATTATTGTAGATGTTGTTTATTTAATTAGGGACTCAAATAACAAATATTATAAATTAATGAAGCGAAATACTTATTTCACTATTTAAACAACTTTTGTTCCAATTAAAAAATATTAATTCTATGCAGTTATTTTGTATATTCATATATTATATAATATTTATACTATACTTGTAATTTACAAGTAATATTTAATGATATAATTATTTTTAATATTATATTAAATGTAGCGTTAAATAAATATCCCTTAATATTAATTTCAAAATTAATTTTTAAAATATTTTATAAAATTTTAATTTCCTCGAAAGAAAACTTTGTATTAAAATTTAAAACTACACAACAGTAACAACACTCAGTGTTGTCACTGTTGTGTAGTTTTAAATTGACAACACCCTACAACTCCAGACACTGCAGTGCAGTAAAACTACAAATAATAATGGTCATTTAATAGTATTAATACTAGTGATAAAACTAAAACTATTTTTACTATTCCAATACAACTGTTACTAACTAGTATAAGTAATATTAAAGTCAGTTTACAGAGAAATACAGGTCCAATTAACATTAGATCCTTTTACGTTTATATAAGTTTTCTAGTATGAAATCATCATATATAATATTAGTACATGTATTAGTATTAGTAATAGTTGATGGAGTAATTAGTATTAGTATATCAGTATGTTTTTTAAATTACTTATACTTATAATAGTACAAGTCGTAAAAATACAGTTGATTGTACTATTTGTAACAATAACATACGTGTAACTGTTGAATAATTTATTCAACTTTTTATCAATTTGGTAATTTTTAAAAAGTTTGTGGTTTAACTTAAACTTTTAGAATGTATTATATATAGTTAGTATAAAAATAATTATCAAGACAAATTTAAAAATATATATTTTTTAACAATGTGTGTAAAAGTAAAGTAAAAGCACCCTTTTTCTTCTTTTCAGCCAATGTTGTTGAAACAAAATGGCAAAGCTTGGGAGACAAATTTTGTAAAGAGCATTTTAAAAACAACAAGACCTCTTACAGATAGGCAAGCTAGATTTAATGGACAAAACTGTTTATGGAAATTCT
>MUZC01004401.1:14675-25237 GCA_002072015.1 Radix auricularia | reverse complement strand
AAAAAAAAAAAAAAAAGTATATTTAAAAGAATGCTAAATTGAAAATCTACAGCAAAGAGAATCAATTAACACGTTTTTTTCACATAAATAGATCGTTACAAATAGATCGTTACAAATAAATCGTTACAAATGAAAGCATAAAAAATGATGAAAAACAGTTATGGTAATGTTTCTCAAACTTTTTTGGTAACGACACTCTCAGAATATTCGAGAATTTTCGCGACACCAAAAATAACTTTAACTTATTTTATTTAAAAGATAACATTTTTTTAAACATATTAATGTGATTTGTCAGTGTGATAGATTTGTCTGCTTAAAGGAACACATCATATTCCATCGGGGCTCCACAGTTGACAAGCAAACGTGCAACTCATCATCAACTGTAAGGAGTCTCTCTCGTTTCTTGGAGTTGATTTCAGTTAATGCCGAAATACCAAATTAGCAGGACCAAGAAGATGAAAATGGCAACAGAGTTTTAACTGATTTCAAGCTGACTAAAGGGTAGACTTTCATGATTGCAAGCCAGAGTTCTACTTAAGTCGTGTTGGTGAACGTTGTTTGATAGAATTGGTCTTGTCGTAATTCGATCAGCTGCTCTATCCTCTTGGTCGTCAAATTGACTTCTTCACTGACTGCAAGCGGATTAATCACCCGAGCTAATTCGTCGATGTCCAGTGATTTATTTAACAAACATTTTGTTTTGCTTTATTTCAAAGCTGCATTATAACTTCAGGGCTTAGAACACGAGCAATTTTAAATATTTTTACTAAATTTCGCGACGCACCTGGAAATCTCTCACGTCACACTAATGTGTCGCAACACAATGATTGAGAAACACTGCTTCATAGTTTAGTTTGTTATTACATTGTGAAAGAGTAAAATAAAATTTTATTTCCAAGTGACGAATATTGGGAAGTTCGCTGTTATTTATGAATAGTTGTAATAACTTGTAAATTATTGAAGCTCTCTTACAACAAAATAATATTGCTTTATTAGATAGTTTTACAAATACTGCAAGGTAACGTGTGTGTATGTGTGTGTGCGTGTGCTTAAATGGAAAAGACGTAAACAAGGTAAGGGTTAGCCTGACAGGACGTAAGAAAACAGTGTGTGTGCGTGTGCTTAAATGGAAAAGACGTAAACAAGGTAAGGGTTAGCCTGACAGGACGTAAGAAAACAGCGAACGTTTCGGCAAAGAGCCTTTTTCACCGCAGCTAAGTTTTTATTTTTTATATTCGTTTTATTTGTGTATTGAACTGTATTGTATGTCCGCTGGAAAAGGCTCTTTGCCGAAACGTTCGCTGTTTTGTTACGTCCGGTCAGGCTAACCCTTACCTTGTTTACGTCTTTTCCATTTAATTTTTTATAAGCCTGATGGCAGTCTCGCCCCTCTTGTTGTGTGTCTGCTTGTATACACGAGCCAGACATCTCATCAGGACAGACCAGGTATTCAACGAACTTTGATGGGGCTTCTAGCCATCATATTTAATACTGGGTCAACACTGACCGCGATCACCGGTGATGTCTTGAGTCAAAGCTCAGGGCTCCTCAACCTAATGAGTTAGACCACCACGATCACCGGTGATGTCTTGAGTCAAAGCCCAGGGCTCCTCAACCTAATGAGTTAGACCACCCAGATCACCGGTGATGTCTTGAGTCAAAGCCCAGGGCTCCTCAACCTAATGAGTTAGACCACCACGATCATCGGTGATGTCTTGAGTCAAAGCCCAGGGCTCCTCAACCTAATGAGTTAGACCACCACGATCACCGGTGATGTCTTGAGTCAAAGCCCAGGGCTCCTCAACCTAATGAGTTAGACCACCACGATCTACTACTTGGCTATTTAGAGGTTCTAAAAAAATGAAGCATTTCACGCCAAAAATGGAAGAAATTAAAAAGGAATCCGAATATTTTTCCACAAATAAACAGGTCATCTGCAATAAATGAAATTACTCATCCCAGCATCATTTGAATTCCCGCCATTTCTTTGCCCTGAAGACATTTTGACATAGACATATCGACAGACATTTCGATAGAGATTTTTTACCGCTACCCCTCTACTTTCAACTCTTTCTGACTCCAGAAATGTCTCATCTCCTTATGTGATGTTAACACTTTCAACAACGCTTTAAAAAACTCAATGTTTTCCCAGCATTAATGGAGAAGTAACGATTTTTTTTTAGTATTATAAAGTTTTAACTAAGCATTTTTTTGGCCTGAATTTAACTTGAAATTAACAAATGTCAATTGAGTGAAAGCCCAAGCAGAAGGCCCGGATTTAACCACGTTAATAACTTAATGTGATTGTTCCGACTGAACACCCGGATGATCTGTTAACAGATTCCCGCCGTGATATCACAAGGCGAATGTCAAATGTAGTTTTTTAGGCTTCCGATTAGTGGCGCATTGAAGCGTGACTCGGGAGGGAGCACTGGAGGTGAGAGCTGCAAATTGTCTACGTCACTTGTTAACGTGAGCGAAACAAAGACACGAGGAGAGAAAGAGGGGAAGAGGGAGAGAGAGAGTGCACATGGTAATGTATTCGCTAATGTGATCAATTGGTCCGCCACACTAGAGATCCTAAGCCACTACGTTCTTAGCCACATCGTCACACTCAACACAGGACCCAGAGAACAACAGCTATGATGATTGTATTGATAGATGATGATTGTAGAGATAGATGATGATTGTAGAGATAGATGTTGATTGTAGTGATAGATGTTGATTGTAGAGATAGATGTTGATTGTAGTGATAGATGTTGATTGTAGAGATAGATGATGATTGTAGAGATAGATGATGATTGTAGAGATAGATGATGATTGTAGAGATAGATGATGATTGTAGTGATAGATGACAGATAGATGTTAATTGTAATGACAGAAGTTGATGCAATGACAGATGTTAATTGTAATGACAGAAGTTGATTGTAATGACAGAAGTTGATGCAATGACAGATGTTAATTGTAATGACAGAAGTTGATGCAATGACAGATGTTAATTGTAATGACACATGCCGTAGTGACAAACATTTATTGTTTTGATAGATGTTCGGTGGCGTCACTAGGGGTGCGGTGGGGGCGGGCCGCCGCGGGTGTCACCATCCCAAGGGGTGACGGCAAAATGTATGTTCTACATGTTGCCCGTTATTTGGCACAGGAAGACTCTGAGAAGTTCTGTGGGGTAAGTCGTGAGGGGGTGACACCATGAGCTACCGCCCCGGCTGACACAAACCCTAGTGACGCCCCTGCAGATGTTGATTGTAATGACTGATAGTGCCGTAGTGACAGAAATTTATTGTACTTAGAGATGCTGATATTTACTGTAATGTCACATGTCACTCTGCATGAGTTGACACAGGTGTTGAAATTCGAAAATGCTAATTATTTATGCTGCATAAAAAAAAGTAATTACATTTTCTGGAGATCCAAGTAATACAAATTTATAATTGTTGAAAATTTGCTGGACAGATATTCAATCTGGTTGTGAATTTTGTTGAAAGTCCTAGAACAAATATCTAAATGTCCTAGAACAAATATCTAAATGTCCTAGAACAAATATCTAAATGTCCTAGAACAAATATCTAAATTTGTGTCTCTTATAGAAAGTCCTATCAACTCAAGCCATCGATCTCTCATTGACATTGAAGTTCACGCCGGAGGTTTCGCTGGGCATGATGGACGGTAAAGGTCACGTGGGAACCAGGCAGTAGTGACCAACGGTGCGTTTATTATTTGACCACACGGCCACCAGCCTAGGAACTTTCAACCATTGGCTTTGGGTTAGACATTGGTGTGTGTAAAGGGGGGGGGGCTAAATTACTTTTACCCCATGAAAGGTCCGGCTAGATCGTTAAATACTGATGTAGATCAGCTGTGCTGTGGGACTAGGACATCAAATACTGACATAAATAGACTGTATTGAAAGACTAGGTCATAAAATACTGATATAAATAGACTGTGTCGTAAGACTAGGTCATCACATACTGATATAAATATACTGTTTTGTGGGACTAGGTCATTATATACTGATATAAATAGACTGTGTCGTAAGATTAGGTCATAAAATACTGATATAAATATACTGTTTTGTGGGACTAGGTCATTATATACTGATATAAATAGACTGTGTCGTAAGACTAGGTCATAAAATACTGATATAAATATACTGTTTTGTGGGACTAGGTCATTATATACTGATATAAATAGACTGTGTTGTAAGACTAGGACATAATATACTGATATAAATAGACTGTGTTGTTGGACTAGGTCATAACATACTGACATAAATAGACTGTGTTGTAAGACTAGGTCATCATATACTGATATAAATAGACTGTGTTGTGGGACTAGGTCATAACATACTGACATAAATAGACTGTGTTGTAAGACTAGGTCATCATATACTGATATAAAGAGACTGTGTTGTAAGATTAGGTCATTAAATACTGACATAAATAGACTGTGTTGTAAGACTAGGTCATCATATACTGATATAAATAGACTGTGTTGTAAGACTAGGTCATAAAATACTGACATAAATAGACTGTGTTGTGGGACTAGGTCATAATATACTGACATAAATAGACTGTGCTGTAAGCATTTGTTAATAATATGGTGCGTACAAGTCAATAATATAAATTACTTATTTTTTGTTTTCCAAATGTTTAATCGTTATTAATAACGACCTGAACACTGTGAGACGAACGTAAATATCTCAGGCAGAAATTCCGATGGTGTGTATTGAGATCAGTACCAATGAAAAAATTCGATTTGACTTTTATCCCGAGAGCTCGCTAAATTCTGTCACACAACAGACTTGTCACACAACAGACTTGTCACACAACAGACTTGTCACACAACAGACTTGTCACACAACAGACTTGTCACACAACAGACTTGTCACACAACAGACTTGTCACACAACAGACTTGTCACACAACAGACGTGTCACACAACAGACGTGTCACACAACAGACTTGTCACAAAACAGACAAGTACATGCACCAGACATCAAGAAATATCTCTAGACAAGTACTTGTACACACATCAATAAATATCTCCACTTAAGACCTATTAGTTTCACATTACACTGTAAGAGTGGTCAGTATCACAGGAAGACGCTCAAATATTTCATCATTGTGGCGGTCAGAGGTACACACTCTAAATAGAACCGATCTTATCTTATCTTATATGTTACAGACGCTCCTTCTGTACAGAAGATTATTGCGTCCTACGTATTTCTATGGTTTGTGTTTAGTCCTGTATTCTTACTAGAGTTTTAAAAGATGATAAAGTGGTGGCTTTCCTGGTTTCTTCAGGCAACCCATTCCACGTCCGAATACCGGACGGAAAAAAAGAAAACTTGTGTTTGTTCTTGCATATGGAATAAGAAAGGTATTTTTATCTTTATGTCTATTTGAGGGTTGTTTAAGTTATCTTTGTGTTGTATTTCTAAATTAGAATTAATTGCCTTATGTATAATTACTAATTTACTCTTGGTTCTTCTATCCTCTAGTGTTTCAAGGTTTAATGATTTAACTAATGGTGTTACTCTTGTCAGTTTTGAATATTCTCCAGTAATGAATCTGGCAGCTCTTTTTTGGATTTGTTCTAACTTATCAATATTTTCTTTGGTGGATGGTCCCATACAGAAGATGCATATTCTAGTATAGGTCTCACCAGGGTGAGGTAGCATTTTAGTTTTATATCTTTGTTACATTTGTAAAAGTTTCTTTTTATAAAGCCTAAGGTTTTGTTTGATTTTTTAATAACTTCATTGACATGGGGATTCCAAGATAGTTTCTCATTTATTATGACTCCTAAGTATTTTGCATCTTTAGTTTGGGTTAGTTCTTTTCCGTGAATGAAGTATTTTGAATTTATATATTTCGTTTTCTTTGTTACTCTTAGCAGTTGACATTTTTCTGGGTGGTAGGACATACTCCAGTTAGTTTCCCATTTTATTAATTCATCTAAGTCTTTTTGTAAAATTTTGCTATCTTGTTCTGACTTGATTGTGAGGGAACAATTATCTGAAATATTTTAAAGTTGTCCCCCATGGCCACCGGATATTCATGATTATAGTGCACGACTGAAAAGGAATAAAACAATTGTATTTTTTTCTTAGCATTGTGTTATGCCGTTCTAACGATTAAACATTTTTTCATCGTAGAACTAGATTCTTGTCCTCTCTGCCATTTTTTAAAAAGTTTCCTAGTTTCATGCGTCATTTGATAAATTAATAACTTTTTATGTGTGTATTTATTCTCTCTAGATTTATGTGTTTAAATTGTGAAGGGCTCATTAAAAAAAAAAAAAGAACTGCGTTAGAAAATTTAAGTAGCTAGGGTAATAACGTGTTTAGATGAATGTGGTTTGATTATTGGAATCACTAAACCCGTGCCAGTGTTTTATAAGAAAATAAACCATTGTGAAAATATTTTGAAAGTTTAAAAAAAAATGGCACACAGCTTTTAAGAGAACGTTTATCTCATTTCAAATTTGACAAAGTGTAAAATCAATAGTGAAGTTAATAGTGAAGTTAATAGTGAAGTTAATAGTGAAGTTGATAGTGAAGTCAATAGTGAAGTCAATAGTGAAGTTAATAGTGAAGTCAATAGTGAAGTTAATAGTGAAGTTAATAGTGAAGTTAATAGTGAAGTCAATAGTGAAGTCAATAGTGAAGGTAATAGTGAAGTCAATAGTGAAGTTAATAGTGAAGTTAATAGTGAAGTCAATAGTGAAGTCAATAGTGAAGTTAATAGTGAAGTTAATAGTGAAGTCAATAGTGAAGTTAATAGTGAAGTCAATAGTGAAGTCAATAGTGAAGTTAATAGTGAAGTCAATAGTGAAGTTAATAGTGAAGTTAATAGTGAAGTCAATAGTGAAGTCAATAGTGAAGTTAATAGTGAATTTAATAGGGAAGTCAATAGTGAAGTTAATAGTGAAGTTAATAGTGAAGTCAATAGTGAAGTCAATAGTGCACTCGCCTCACAAGCTGAACTACAATAAAACTTGTTGCTGAATGACTGATGCTATAAAAGAGATCTACGTTGACTTGGAGAGAAGATGGGCGCCGCCAAGTCTACCAAGCCCCGAGAAAGTTCTATGGAAACATTACGAACACGAGTTTATGGGACCATAGCAAGTTTTGAAGAAAAAAAAACCACACACACACGCGCACTTCCGACGAGACATTTGCATCTTTTCCACTTTGAATTGATTTTATTTAATCTTGAATTCAAAACTTAACTAAAAAATAATTCACAATTAGATGGACACTCACACCTTTAACATAAGAGTTTTGTTTTTATGAATTATAAACAGGCGAAAACAACAAAGATTACACTATAAAAATGCTGCTCTTCGATTTAATTTCTTGTATTACTTCACTTAGCGGAAAGCTTCTATCAGAGTGGCCTCAATTGCTTGCCCCTCTTGTCATTTGCTGAAGATAAAAAAAAATAATTAAAGCAACATCAACGATTGCCGTAAGCTTTAATGTCACAGCAAGATGTGTAACTAATAATAAGATTAAATAAATCTAATATCAAAGTGGGTTTTCTTCACGGTTTGGCGTCAATATTTGTTTCCCTTTACCGTAGTTCCTCGTTGGTATGACGTTTTTATCTTAAAAAACATTATTCGCCATAATACAATGTTTTTATGTATTCCATACTTCCTCTTTCTGTCGCCTTTCTTTCTTTTTCTCTCTTTTATTTTTCCCCAGCCTATCACTATGTCCATTTACCCCCCCCCCCACCTTCTTTTAAGTTAATCCCCATTCCGCCTCATCGCATTATTTCCGGCCACTCAAATGATCCCACTCAAGTAATAGATGGAAGCCACAACTTATTTTAGTTTCTTTTATACGTTTGACTTTATTAGTTTTTTTTTTTTTTTATATCGACCGATAGATTTTGTTTTAAACAACGAATTTTATGCATCGTTGGCTACGATGTTAACGTGATACCTTTTGTTGAGGTGACACCTTTTCTTGAAATGACATCTTTCGTTAAAGTGACACCTTTTAATAGGAACACCTTTTGTTACAAAGGACATCTTACGTTGAAATGACATCTTTCGTACAGTGACACCTTCTTTTAGTGACACCTTATGTTGAAATGACACCTTTCGTTAAAGCGACAGTTTTTTCCACAGTGACACCTTTTGTTGAAGATGAGAACTTTTGTTGAAACGACACCTTTGTTAAAATGACATCTTTTTCAAAACTGACACCTTTGTTGAAGTGGCACCTTTCGTTAAAGTGACACCTTTCGTTAAAGTGACACCTTTTAATAGTTACACCTTTTGTTAAAGTGACATCTTTGTTAGAGTGATAGATTTTTTTAAAATTGATGTGCACATTATTCCCATCGTTTACAACGAATTATAACCGGTCCCCAGACAACATACCATCAGAACTTCAAAAGATATCTATCTATATATATAAAAATGAAAGTATGTCTGTATGTGTGTGTGTGTGTGTGTGCTTGTCCGTTGTAACTGACTAAACCATTCATCCGATCGTCATGAAAATTTTATAGATTGTTGAGTACCCTTCCGGAATGGTAACTGGTTACTTTTTTTCTTCAATTTAACACTAAAGGGGCGCCGGGGGCCCTAAATGTGAATTTTTGCTTATATTAGGTATATTAAAATTAGTTTAAGCGCTATCTACTTGATAAATTGATGGATCTTAACAAAAGTTGGTATTTAAATACTTAATAGCCAATATTAAAATACTATAGGAAAGTCAACTCCTAATGGCAACTCCTTGGGGGCTGGGGGCACAAAATACCTGTTTTTGTAAACGTTTAAGATTTTTTTCACTATTCAATTATTAAAGGTCTTGACAAATAATGATAAATGTATCCATTATTATCCATCTTAAAATAAACAGTTGTCTTGAGCTTTATATTTTGCCGTGAATGGGCCCTGGGGTCCTTTATGTTGTTTTTTGCTTATATGAGCTATATAAAAATTAGTTTAAGCGATAGCTCCATGCTAAATTGATATATCTTAACCAAACTGGGTATATTAATACTTGATAGTCAATATTAAGATATTATATGGCATTAAACTCCTAATGGCAACTCTTTCAGGGTTGGGGGCCCAAAATACCTGTTTTTGTAAACGTTTAAGATAGTATCCCTCAATTTAATTATTATAATTATAGTTCTTGACAAAAAATGATAAATGTATCTTTTAATATCCTTATTGAAATGAACAAATGTTTCAAACTTTATACCTTGCCCTGAATGGGCCCCTAGGGCCCTTAATGTCGTTTTTTGCTTTTAGAAGCTATATAAAAATTAGTTTATGCAATAGTTACTGATTAAATGAATGGATCTTAACCAAACTTTGTATACAAAAACTCTGTAGCCCATATTAAAATAATTAAGTGCAATGAACTTATAATGTCCATTTTATCGGGGCCTGGGGGCCCCATATGTCTTTTCGAAAAATTTAAAGATTTTTTTCCCATTCATTTTTTTAACAATCTCGATAAATATATCCATAATGAAACGGGATTAAAATGAACAGATTTTTGAAATTTGACATCTTGCACTGAATGTGGCCGGGGGCCCTTAAATATGTTTTTTCTTCTATATCTTTTTCTATATAAATGTGTGTGTGTGAGTGTATGTCCTTTATAGCTGACTAAACCATGTATTCAATCGTTATGAAGTTTTTAGACAGTTGAGTACCCTTCCAGAATTGTAACTGACTACTTTTCTTCTCCATTTAACACTAAAGGGGCGCCGGGGGCCCACAACGTCATTTTTTGCTTATATCAGCTGTATAAAAATTAGTTTAAGCGCTATCTACTTGATAAATTGATGGATCTTAACCAAATTTTGCAATTACATTCTTAATAGCCAATATTAAAATACCAAATGACATTTAACTCCTAATGGCAGCTCCTTCGGGGCTGGGGGCAAAAATACCTGTTTTTGTAAACGTTTGACATTTTATTCCCCAATTTAATTATTAAAGGTCTTGACAAATAATGATAAACTTATCCCTTAGTATCCATATTCAAATAAACAGAAGATTTGAAATTGACACCTTACCTTGAATTGGCCCAGGGGCCCTTAATAGGGTTTTTTGCTTTTATGAGCTACATAAAAATTAATGTTTGCATTACCTACGGAGTAAATGAGTGGATCTTAACCAAACTTTGTATACGAAAATTAGGTAGCCCATATAAGATTACTTAAATGCATGGAACTTCTAATGTCAATTTTTGGGGGACCAGGGGCTTAAGATATTTTTTCCATTCACTTTTTAACGATTTTTGGAAATATATCCATGATGTGAAACATCTTGCACCGAATGTCGCTGAGGGCCCTTAAAGGTGCTTCTCCCCTATATCTATATATATGTATTATATGAATGTGTGTGTGTGTGCATGTCCTTTATAGCTGACTAAACCATGTATTCGATCGTAATTAAACTTTTGCACACTATTGCGTACAGTCCGAGGAAGTTAACAGGCAACTTTCTTCGTCAATTAAACACAAATGGGGCGCCGGTGGTCCATAATGTCAATTTTTGCT
>MUZC01004400.1:443616-492634 GCA_002072015.1 Radix auricularia | reverse complement strand
AGAACCACAGGAAATGAAAAAAACCATTTCACAGTCGTTCTGTCCTGTTTGGCTAATGGAACTAAGCTGCTGCCTGTCATCATTTTTAAAAGAAAGACCTTGCCTAAAAAGGTAAATTTCCCACCACGAATTACAGTGCGCGCACATATTAAAGGCTGGATGGATGAAGATGGCACAAAAAAATGGCTGGAAGAAATTTGGAACAAACGACCAGGAGCAGCCTTAAAGAAAAAACCATCATTGCTAGTCTGGGATATGTTTAGAGGCCACACATCTGATGACATAAAAAAATTGGCAAAGTCTTCTCAAGTTACTTTGGCTGTTATTCCAGGTGGGCTTACATCTGTATTGCAGCCTCTAGATGTTTGTTTAAATAAACCTTTCAAAGTCCGTGTGCGAAAGATGTGGCATGAATGGATGTCATCTGGTCAAGCCCGACTGACAAAAGGTGGAAATTTGATGAAGCTCGACATCGAATTAATAGCAAAGTGGGTTCGTGATGCATGGGAAGAGATTCTAGAGGACATGGTGCAACGTGCCTTCAAGAAATGTGGCATTAGTAATGCTATGGATGGCAGCGAAGACAGCGCTTTATATGAGAATGACAGCAGTGATGGTGATGACTGCGAACTCAGTGATGATGACAATGTCTATGCTGATAGCCTCACACCAGATAAAGCTGAAGCTCTGTTTGGCCATACAGATGATGAGGAGGAATCCAGTTTTGAAGGATTTTAACTCTTATGTTTTAACTTTGTTCGCTGCTTGAGCTAAGGTTTTTGTACTTTTAAAGTTATTGTTGATACCATATTGTTTTTGTTGACCCTCTTTTCCACTTATAGAGCTAATTTACTGTTTCTCTTTTAAATAAATATTATGTGTTTTAATGTAATTTTATTGGTATCTATTATTTTTGAAATTTACCAGTAGCTGCTGCATTTCGCATTTCCTACCCTAGGCTTATACTCGAGTCAATACTTTTTCCCAGTTATTTGTGGTAAAATTAGGGGTCTCGGCTTATACTCGAGTATATACGGTAGTATTAGTAGCCTAAGCCTAGGTTTTGTGCGGGGTTTCCAACAGTTCATAACAAAAACTACTTTAGCATACTACTACTAATAAACCCTAAACCTAACCTCAAAATTATAAATTCAAAATCACTGAAAGTAATTGGAAATGAATTTCGAAAGAGCCAAAAAAAAAAAGGCTCATTTGAAACTCGAACCTCTAACTGTTACCATCAGAATCAGTTCAAAGATCCAATGCACTAACAATGAGAACACAGAAGCTCATGAGTTGATTAAATTTTATAAAATCTTATATCAAATCGGCAAGTAGTCGTGTGACCAAAAAAATCTGCATCTAATACTAAAAATCATTGGAAATATCTCCGTTCAGCGTTATACGGAGATATCTCCGAATAACCACTCCATTTTGATAAAACTCAAAACTGATAACTGGGCCAATCTATTGCCCCATGCGCATTGGAAAAAAGTGACTCTACATCACACCATTATAGAGGCCCTAAACTAAAATGTAAACCACAAGCCACAAGATAGTCTGTCCGGTCTTGTACTAATAATCAATAATCATATTGCCTCTCTTTTTAATTTACCATTTCATTTCTCCATTTAATTTGGGATCCCAGCATACTAGCAAGTGTTTACAATTACAAAGTTCTGTCATTTTGTCAAAATTGAAATTGAAATTTTTGCTTTAACTTAAGTCTAAAAATTCTAATTTTGACACAAAACTGCAAGCATTAATATAATATTTGGACTATAGATATATATAGTTTAGCTTTATATGGATGAGGAAATCATACCATGTCATGCCAATTGCTCTGTAAGTTTTGTATTCGATACTGTTTTTAAAAATTGGTTCGTTATGTTATTGGTATCATTGGTATGATAAATGAGCCTTTGACGTTCAATGCCCATAACGTTTTCGGCAAACTTCCGCCTCAATCCAGTAAGGATTTCCAGTATTGCAATCAACTGGTTATGAATTTTAAAAAATTGCATTAAAATGTAATTATATTATTATTGTCATACTGACTTCATTTTTAAAAATAAGAATGGTTATTTTACATAATCAAAAGACCGTCTTGAGTTAAAAACTATTTTTACCTATAGTTCAGAACTATTATTTATGTAATAAAATAAAGCTAAATCGCATCTTCAAAAAAAACAAAACTATAAAAACTACAAAAAATTTCGTGAATCGACCGATAACACAAGCGAGGGAAACGGCTGCCATTGCCGGAAGTCAAGTACATCATCTTCCACGCACTGAAGAGTATTTACTTTCTGGGATTTCGCTTCTAAAGAGAATTCTACCGAGGCGCGCATTACCGCGCTTTGGCATTACAGACGTGGCACGCGTTACCACGCTTTGGGCATTAAACATTAAAGTGCTTTCATTTCCTTGGAATTTAATTTTTAGCTTGATCTCTATTATTTGAAAATAAATATCATTTGTGTTAAGATGCTTTAATTTTTTATATGAAGGCTAGTCCAAAAAAGGCATGTTAACAGTATCAATTTTAATGGAGGCTCAATGGTATAAGAAGTGTGTACCTGTGGGGTTTAATTGTCTTTCAGAAAGAGATATTTTCTGTAAACATTTTTTCCTTCATTCTTCTTGCAGGAATCTGAAGGAGAAGCCCCGGATGTCGGTAATAAATGATTTATATTAGTAGAGTAATTTAATCAGCTTTGACCAAAACATCAAAAGTGTCCATATGAGTGGTTAAAACACTCATCAAGTCTTTTTCATATTTTGGGCCATTAAAAATGTTAAAATCTTAAAAATTATCTTACTTTGCTATAAAGATTAAAGTAACTGTAAACTTATGTAAGTATTTCAGGTTGTCTTAACAGTTGTCACTGTTATTATCAGCGTAAAGGGTAGGTTGTAGACAGTGTAGGGAGGGTTTTAAAATGTCCAAATACACGTTAAATGTGGTGTCCCTAGTTTGTGGAGTTTCACTTAACATATAGCACATGAATATACTTAAACTTTGAAATGCATTCATGAACTTTTGTTTAGCACGAAAGGAATGTTGTAATGTGTTTTTTAAATTTTTTTATGCAGAATTATCTGAACATGAAAGTGCTGTTGATGAAAGTGCTGATCAAGAGGTAAACAGTTTTTGCATAACCACTGTACATTTTACATTTGCATTTCTGTTAATAGTATTTCTATTTATCCCTTCTTCTATTTCAAACTCAAAAATGCTGTTAAGTATTTGTCTGATTTTAATTGAAAATGAAATTATTTTTTCCACTTAATTTCCATCTTGTGGATTACTCTTAAAACTTTATGTTTTGTTGAGATTTTTATGTGCATCCTTATGTCTTAAAAAATTATCTTGAAAATGTGTTATTTATATGCATGCAATATTTCACGTAGGGGGTGGACAATGAATTTGTTTTTTTTTTCTGCATGTAGCTTATTTTATCCCTAGAAGTACAATATTTTTACAATATTTTAGTACAATGCAAAGTCAAATTTTTCAAATTGAATATTTGGTGGCAAAAAGTGATGCCTATTTCTTATATCTCATCAGGATGAAACAGAAGAGGGAAGTGAAACTGAAACTGAAGAAGGTTCCGAAACAGAATCAGAAAGTGGCTCTGAGACAGAAACAGAAGGTGGCGAAGGTTACACAGACGAGGAAGGGCTAGAGGAAGAACGTCAAAGTGGGGATGGAGAGGTGAGTGGATTGGGTCATCTTATTGAATTTCAAAACAGTTGTTAAAGAGACGATTTTATTTTTATATCAGGATTTCAAAGTAGACACATAGCAGGCCCCCTTAATTTTTTATAGAAACATATTTTCATTACAATCTTCATAATCTTAGCCCCATTTCTTGTGCTTCTGCTCATGGAATTCATTGTAAAAATCTGTATTTTTAGGCTGAATTTTACATGATCACATTTTATTGACGTGTATTTGTCGTTATGTCTCCTTTAAGTGTTAAAGTATATTTAAGATTGTAGGTATGATATCAAATCAGGATAATATTATTTTATTGACAGGAGCAGCCAAACAGTGATAAGCCGGATGATGATGAAGATAAAAAGAATCCAGCCTATGTGCCCCGTAAAGGTGCCTTTTATGAGCATGACTTTCGACAGGGCAATGAAGGCCCAGAGGGTGAAGAGGAAAAAGATGACTCCAAGTATGTATGTTGCTAATTGATCAGCTTTAGTGTACATTTATTTAAAGGGGATTGGAGGGGGGGGTTTGCTTTTTATCTGTTATCATACTTTAGCGATTCTTTTTAAAAAAAAGCATTTTCCTTCTGAGTATTTCAATGTGAAATTACATAGGCTTTTTGTGTTGAGATTAATAAATTCGTTGCAGAAATAGATTGAGCAATTGCTCACCTGACATTGAATCATTTTTGTTGCGTCTGATCTTGACAAAGACTTGGAATTCAATTCCTCACTTTTTTCTTAAACCAATACTTAAATCACTTTTGTTATGACTGGAAATAAAACTGATTCTTAATTTTTAGAAATTAAGTCAACCACTTAAATATTAAAAATGGGTTTATTTCTTCTGCTATTATTGAAATTAATTTTTCCAATGGTATTGAGAGAATTAAGTAAAATACCATGTAAATGTTATTGCTACTAATAGAGCTAAACTGAATAAAAATAATTAATTTAAATGTTTAAACCCATATAAAACAATCTTATTCTTTTTTAAAGACCTAAGAAAAAATTATGGCAAGATGAAGGTAAATGGTCACATGATAGATACAGTGATGACCTTCAAGCACCTAAGTCCCGGGAGGAACTTATAGCCATTTATGGGTATGATATTCGAGCTGCTGACAAACCACCGGAAGCTGCTCCCAAAAGGCCTGGCAGGTAAGTTGTGGCTAATAATGTAATTGGATGATACCCAGGGTAAATGAAAATTCATGTTTCAAAAAACAGTTACATTTTGAAAAATTTAGCGTATTAAATAAGTTCATAATAGTTACTGGGTTAAGCCATTTGTTATGGTTTTAACAAAGTGATGGCTTTGAAGAAGTACTTACTCAATACTAAAATGTGAGTTGTCCTAAAACTTAAGTAGCCTTTGTATTAAGTCAAATTATAATTGTTTTAAAATTGTATTTTGTTTGCACTATCATTCAGAGAGAAAGGTCCAAGAAAAAACAGAATTCAAGATTTCATTCCTCAAATGGCTGTCATAGATACAACTGAGGATGGATCTGATTCAGTACCCAACTTAGGAGATGAAGAGTTAATTCTCTATGATGGACTGCCTACTCGAAATGCAGGCAGAAGTCATGCGCGTAATACTGATGGCAGAAGGGTTGGAAGAGGAAGTACAAGAGTGAATAATGCTGGTGAGGTTAAGAATTACAACAACCATAATCGCGAAGATGCCAATCAGTATAAAAATGCCAAAAATACTACTGACAACAGAAAAACGTCAGACAATATTAAGTCTGAAGAAGCTCTATCACCAGAGGAATTTCCTAGTCTTGAGAACACAAAGATGATAAAGCAACGAGAGAACCAAGGAGGGAAGAAAATACTCAGTTATGAAAAACCAAAGAGTGATACAAAAAAATTTTTAGTTGAAAAAATCCCAAAAGCACATCAAATGGAAGGCAGAGATGGCAATCAAAGAAGGGAATACAGAGATAATAGAGGCGGTAAAATCCAGCAAAGTCAAGATGCACGACGACAAGATGATGACCGTGAAAATAATCGATATCAACAAGGATATAGAGAGGAGAGAAAAGATGGAAACACAAAATCGGGTGGACGGGACAGTGATTTTTATAGCAGAGTTCCAGAAGAAAATTGGAGGTCAGCCCCCAATGATGAGAGAGAAAGCTTTTACAGAGGGGATGACTACAGCCGGGGCAGCAAGCAAAACTTTAGCTATGGAAGGAAACAACAACAGTACAAAGATAATAGAGGTCCGAGGGCTGGTAACTCAGGCGATGGTTACTTCAATTACAACAATCGTGGAAACAGGTATGAACAACCACCACGCTACCAGCAACAGCAGGTTGACAGGTCATCCCCTAAGGAGCCTAGAGAATATACTAATACAACATACAAGTCAGCAGATGACAAGACAAAGCAAAGGCAGAGTTATAATGGGGCCTCGCCTAATGTAGCTAATGTGGTTACAGATGGTGGTGATGGCAGTACTTCTCAAAATGTTGTATTTTCTAACAAGGAAAACGTTCAGACAATAAATGTTACAATCACTAGTACCACAACTGAAAAGAAATCGTATGCAAAGGAACGCAGGGCTAAAGGATCATCTGCTAGGCCTATGGAAAGTGCCACATTAATGGGGAATATAGAAATGCAAAAACCTGGTGAGTTCATATGTGTTTGTTGAAATTTAGTTTTTAAAATAAAAAATTACATATACAGTCGAACCCACTTACCTCGAGCTCGGTTAGCTCGACCACCCTATTATGTCGACGTTTTTTATTGGAACCGCCAAATTCTCTCTTTGTCTTAGCATTTTCTCGTCGTTTAATTCGATTTTTTTAAGTCGCCGAAACCTCATAACACAAGCACAAAAAAGGGTCAAATTTGCGACTTAACATTGGTTATCTCGATCCCCATGACCAATCGCCAGCTTTTGAAAATGTTAGCTATAAGTTTTTATCAATAATCGACGTTGGTTTTTATTTTAAATTTGTAAATTTCTGCTGTCAGTTGGTGCACATATACCTTTTGTTGTAAGCAAACATGTATGTACAATTTTATAGCATGCCGATAGCTTCATCAAACAAATAGCGGCAATGCTGTTGTGTTAAAAAAAAACTCCAAAAACACGTGCATGAACATTATCATTTATTAACGCTAGTGATGGGACGATACCAAAATCATAGGCTGCTTACTGTAAACAAGGCTCCCCAGATTTTAAAATATATAATATAACAGACTACAGACAGTTTACCCACCCCCACTCTCAATCTCCCACACCATTGTTGTTGGTTAGTCCTATTAGCATCAAGTTACCGAAGGAATTCTAAGTCCATTGTAAAATGAGGGGATCATATGGAATAATAAAATGTACCGTGTGCATACTTGTTGTCATTGGCAACCATTCATCCTTCAACCTCATTTTGACTACATGTATTACATGTACTGTACTACTGCTTTGTTCTCATTGTTTCATTCATAAGAAGTGGCCGTGTGCAAAAGCCATTTAACTATTGGTTAGAATTAATTAAAATATGTCAAAGTTGAAGGTTCAAAAGGAGTACCTAATTTATTTGTGTAAGTTTATCTAGAGAAGAGTTTGCTTTGTCATGAGTCATATATAGGTCACGATAGACCCTTCTGAGACCCAAAGAAGATGATTAGGAAAAGAATGGTTCGGGGACAATGAGGGGATGTGTAGGTTACTTATTTGTGTAGCTTGTAAGGAAAATCAAGCAAGTGGCTTCGAAGGCACAGTATCGCTCAATCTGGGAATCACCGCAAAACGGCGTTATATTTAAACTTAAACGGTCTTTAAAATCGAACGGTCTTAACAACCTTAAGAAAGAGTGAAGAAATAGGGTCCCGATATTCTGATACGATTCTGATTAATCGTCCCATCACTAATTAACGCACAACACGTACATAAAGAAATTTCAAGCGCATGTTAATATTTTGCCGCCATATTGGTTTTCGCTTTAACTCGATCATCGGTTATGTCGATGCCATTTTTCATACCCCAACGCCATCGACTTAAGCGGTTTCGACTGTAGTATAATTTAGTTAAACAACAAAATAAATACTATAGCTTTTTTAAAAACTAATTAAAATTATTTTTTTTACAGTTGTTCAAGGGTCTGGCATGCAGTATCAAGTTCCGAGTCAAAGTAATATCAAGGTGGATCCTAGCGCCATTCCTCAGACTAGTGCCAAACGATATTCTTCTCAGAGGCAACAGACTCTTGTCAAAGGAGTTTACTCTGAACCACCCCCAATGGATAACAGTAGTGCTAAACTTTACAACCCAGGCATGTTCAAATGATTTTCTGTATTTTATTTCTTTTGCTCTACAGAGACTGAAAAAATTTGTCAAATTTCAAAATTGTCCAGGGATTTTATTTAGGAAATAAAAGCATTATCATTAAACATGACATTTAAAAAAAAAAATCTTACTGTTGAAATCATTAAATGACTGACTTTTGATAAAATTCCTATTTTCTTTTTCTTGTTATCTTACCAGCTTTGCCTCCACCCTCATATTTTCGGGATCACGGACCTGTTAATCCTGGCCAGCATCCACAACCATCTTCTCCAAGTGTTCAAGATCCTACTCATTATCCACCCCCACTGCTACCTCCAGCTGCTGCATTGCCTTATGGTTTGCCAGGTATACATTTTTAAATAGGTTTATTGTTATATTTTCTTGAGGCTTTTACAATAATATATCACAGTTACTGTTTTAAAAATATAATAAAAATATCAACACATTTGCTTAAAGTGTTCAAGGAATAGGACTTTATCTTTTTTAAAAAAATACCCATATAAACATCTTTATGGAAATGGCTTTGTAATAAATTTTAATTCACAAACGAATAGAGCTTAATTGCTAAAATTCATTTAAAATGTTATTTAAGACTGTTCTTTAGCATGTAGCAACCTAAACTATAAATAATGTTTGCTTTTGAATTTTTTGAATTTTTTTTTTACTATAAATTCTTCTCTGCCCTATATAACTCTGATCATTGATTTTCCTTTCTGTTAAGTTTCAACCACAGTTTTGCCACTTGCACCAAGTGCACCTGGAATCACTAACCCTGGTTTGTTTCAACCAACAAATGGCCCCCCACCTGTTGGAACAGGTATCTTGGGTCCACCTTTCCTTCCTGCAGGAATGATTTATGGAGCAGCACCTAGAGTACCACCACCAGGGACTCCAGCTGGGTTTCCCATGTCTATGGCATACACATCACCCCCTCCACCTGCTGCTGCTGTTGCAGCTGCTGTTGTTGGTAACCAGCCACCTCCACAGGGCACTGTGCAACAGTCAGGCATCCAACCAGCCCAGGTATACCAATAGTTCAAGGAGAGTGGGGGGAACCATTTTTAAATACTGAGAACCCCCTTACTTACACTAGATCTATTTTTTTTATTATATCTCTTACTTAATATTTTGCACTAAATAATGTTTGTCTTATTTTTTCTTAAATTTAAATCCAACGTAACTGTCTTATTATTTCTATTATTGAAGTCTGGTCCAAACTTCAAATAACAGCAATTAAACATTGTTGACCATATATTTCTCTCTAAACCGCAGCATAAAAAGGTGTATAGAGGGGATATAACCTACTATGCTCCAGAACTTCAACAGCCATCACGAACTCCCCAGAAAAGACCAAAAGCAGCTATTCCAATTATAGATCCACAGGTCTGTTTATTTAATTATGTGACAAACTCTTTACAGTTAGAAAAGATCACTGAATTCTTGTCATTCTTCTGTTCTAATATTTTAAAAATTATTTGGAAAAAAAATTAGAATTTAGTGAAAAATTACAGATGTCTAAGATGCATACACTACCAGTACTACGTAACAATTTAACATTATTGTAATATTTTTTCTCATGTATGTTGATATATGTTTATATATTAGGGCTGTTAATGATTAATTTAAAATTAATAGTTAACTTTTGAAAAAATTAACGATTAATTAATCATTAATTTTGATTAAAGTTGAAGTAAAAAATGGAAATTTATGGTGTCATTAGTAACAATTATTAAATGTTCTTGTTGAAAATTGAAATAACACTGGAATGTCTTCTTTATATGACATCTTTTAACAAACTACGCAAACTGACAAGTGTGCTGACATTATTTGGTTTAAATGATGAGCCGGTCTTATTGACAATATAACCAGCCTAGCTGAACAATCATTCACATAGATTTAGATTGTCTCAGCTGAAGTTTCTGATACTGTAGTGTATGTTTTGTTTGCAGGTGATATGTAAGTGAAGTGTTAGAACCATGGTAGCAATTTTCCCTTTAAGCAGCGTGGCTGCGCAGATATTTGACAGACGCCACGCAGGAGTTTAGAATCACCACACAGCAAATTTTATAAAATATTTCACAAAAATGGACGTTGTACAACTTTGCACACTAGTTATTTTTTAAACTTTGCACACGGACCAACGAAGCTTAGACTTAGAGGGAACATTGCATGGTAGGCAAATGATTTTTCTCAATAGATACAATAACCATTTTCAACATTTTAAACATTCACGTTAGTCAATAGTGTCAATAGTTTAAAACGAAATTGCTCTTTTAATTGTCCGGAAATAGTTTATCTGCCAAATTTATTTTATTTTTTGACTTCCAGTACATTTATAAGTGGTGGGATATTAATCATTTTAAAAATTTTAATCGATAAATTTTTGAAAGACTTATTGAGAAATTAATCGTTAATTTCCACAGCCCTAGTATGTATGTATATATGTATATATAAGTCTAATTTTAGCAAAAATTTTATGTCCACAATGTATTACTTAAGAGTACAATGATTTACTTAAATGAAACTAATAAGAATGTTAACCAAAAAGAAAGAAAAAAAGAATTTAATTTTCAAATGATCTAGCAATATTTATATTTGAAAAGACATTAAAGTGTTGTTATTTTTAATTAACAAAACATTTAGTTGGGTTCACATCTATATATATAATTTGCCAGAAACTTAGTCAGCATGACACGCAGTCTATATATGTGTAGTAGTGTTCACACCCGCACTGCACTTTGCGCATCGTACTGAGACACACTTTTTAGAAGGAAAGGAAGTGATTCTTCAAAACAACTACCTTAACGCACACTACTGCGGGAAGTTTTTGCATCTAGTTTTTTAAAATCCCTTAAATTAACTTCACCATCTTGTCTCTCTCTGTTGTTCTTGGTCTTGCCCGTGCAAAGAAAAACAAAAGTAAAAAATCACCTATTTCCTGTGATGCTACCGAGCTGAAATTCTGCACATAGACTTTTGTCACCTAACAATGCATTGTATCAAAATTTCAGATCGATCGGATGTACCGTAATTAAATTAATGAGTTTGTAGTTTATCTCTATGTAACATGTACAATTTTTGGCATCTGTCGTGCGGTGCATATTATATTGAAAAACCTTTTGAATATTTTTCTGTCAAGTGGTACTGTGCGTATTATGTTGAACATACTTTTATAATATTTTCCCACTCTCTGTAAATGTTCATGTTAGTCTGTCGCGCGATTCATAAGAAATTTAACATAATCAATACTTTTATTTCTGTCTCATATATAAAGGATTTTTAATAAAAAAACTTTGTTAAATTATACATGTGCAAAGTCAGTTGTTACATTTCATGCCTTTAGATCAGGGATGCCCAAACTTTTTGCATGGCGGGCCATATTCCTTTATGCAAAGATATTCGCGGGCCGGGTTAAAATAATAATATAAAAATGACATAGTAAGATGAGTTTTTATTGTAAAATTTTAATGTGAACAGTGAAACTGAGATCTTGAATAAATAGGTGAGGTCAGGCTCAATGCCACTGGTTTTGATACATATGATATCACGTAGTTGAGAGTCACTTATTCTCGTCCTCACACAGATCTTGTTAAAATTCATAACTGAAAATGTCTGCTTATGTAAGTATGTCGAGCCAAACAAGCTAAGCATTTTTTAAAAAACAAATGTTCGAATTCCTTTTAATCTCTCTTTAACCATGAAGCTCACTGTAAAAGTCAAAGAGAAGAATTTGTCTGCTGCGACATTCAGCATCAGTTTGCAGCTCAATGATTTCCAGCTGCAGATTGCCGCAGTATTATCAAAATCTACAGAGAAATATGAAAATTTAACAAAAACAACCATGTTTATCTTTTCAATAGTTATTAAGCCATGAAGGCGTCTTTGAAATTCATCAGCCAAGGATGTGATATCTGCATCATACATATGCATTTGCCTATTGTAGCTTCTTTCTGGTAAACTTGTCATGATTTCCTGCAGTGAGGGGAAATGTGTGGTATTAGGCTGCATTTGAAAAAGTTGCCTTTGAAAAAGTTGCAGCTTGTTCCCAAAGTCCTTGACATGTGAATATAATTGGCTTACCACTGCATTGTGCCCTTGGAGAATTGTGTTAAGAAGGTTTATATGTCTTTTCACATCAACCAAAAAGGCAAACTATGCAAGACAAGCAGCATCAGATAGTTCTGGAAATGTTTTTTCCTTATCCTCCATGTACTTCCCAATTTCTTTTTTAATGTGTAGACGCGCTGAAGTCCTGTGCCCCGACTAAACCATCTTATTTCATTGTCATACATAACATCTTTGTATTCTCTCTGGATGTCAAGAAGACACTGCTAAAACTGGCTGTGAAACAGGGTTTTAGAGCGAATAGAGATCATATCCTTTATCGCTTGCTTAAGGACACGATCACATGAAAGGTGTTTAGCACAGAGAACCTCTTTATGAATGATACAGTGAAGTTTAAAAACTTTGCCAGCCTGACTAAGCTGACTTTGTAACAGACAAGTTTTGCTAGTCAACTGTGCTCACGAGTCATGGCGATAGCCATCAGTAATAAATAAATATATCTTTTACTTGGTAATTTAACGTCACAGACAGCAGAACAAACAGAACCAAATAAATTTGTTTCCCTTGTCAGTCTTTAAGACTGAAGTCTAGTAATTGGTAAACAATACAATGTTATCGACTTTTGCCATCCTTTGACGTTATCAAAACTGTAAAACTTGTCGACTTTTCTTATATTTAATGTTGTTAAAAAATAATACGTTAGTTAATTAATTATTTCAAAAGAGGCTGTGGGCCAGTAAATATTGCTTTGTCTGCCGGTTTTGGCCCGCGGGCCGGACTTTGGGCATCCCTGCTTTAGATCATCAAAATTTGATTTTCATTTTGAAAATTATGAGTATCAGAGATGTTTAACAAAAATGGCCTTTGAAATATTTGTATATTATTTCTTAAAACTTTTTTTTCAACAGGAAATGCGACGTCAAAAACAAAAGTCTGAACGAGTGACTCCTGAAAAATCACCTTCCATCTCAACAAGTAAATCAATTTTACCTCCAACTCCAAATTCAAACAACAATGGTAAAGGAAGTCCTCCAGCTCAATCACAGACATCTGAAGCAGTCATTGAGCCTACAAAAGGAGAGCCTAATACATATAATCATAACTATGAGTTTATTGCAGAATCTCCTTTGCCAGCGTCATCATCAATAACCACTAAGACAACATTAGTTGAGTCATGTGATCCAGAAGTCAGATTAGATATTCAAGCCAAAGAGGGCGAAAGATCGACTGACCCTGTAACTATAAACGCTGTTAGTATTGAAAGTTCTGATGAATTGGTCTTAAGTAGTACATCATATGTTAATTCAAATACTGCCACAGATTTTGACCAAGACAGAGAGTTGAAGCCTTCCTTGTCTGATACAGGTCTGTCTTTCAATGTGGAAGTAGAGACAATGTCAGTAACAAAAGATGCAGTCAATTTTGATATCAAGAATGAAATTGTAACGCCTGAAACCTCATCTCCTCTAGTCAACACTGTACAATGCACCACTGTCACTGAATTATAACAATAGTCGATGAAGTTCATGTGGTTTAGTGTGTTTTTAAAATGTTTTTCTTTTTTAAATAGTATTTTGATCATATTACTTACTACTTACTAGTTACTTTAACAGGTATATTTGAGGTTGTTAAAATTGAATGATTTCTGCTGAATCAGCATGTTTTATCTGCAAATATAAGTGTTTTGCAATCTGTATTGTCTTTAAGTTCAAGACTTTAAAAATAATAAGCTTTTAAAAACTGGGAAATGTGTGTGGTGTATATAGGTGAACTGCTTCTTATTATCTATTTGCCTTTCCCTGGTTTTTAATAGTACTTACCTTACATGTTTTAATAAGCCCTCATTTGGTTTGAATGTTGTAACATGTAAATACTATTTTTATAGATTTGCAAGTAACAGTTATTTTCTTTATCCCACAAGAAAAATATTTTACTAAAGTTTTCACTATTTTAGAAACTGTTAAGCAAATAATTAGTATGTGCACTAATATTAATTTAATCTTTTATTAAAAATATTTGTACTTTGTACACTAATACTTTTCACGGGTTTTGTCAACTTATAAATTAAGATTAAAAATTTATCAGTTGTTCTTATAAAATTTCATAACTTATAACCTCAGTTTTAGTTCAGTCAGCTTTTTAAAACATATTTAGAACCCAAAATGTGTTTATCTTACTTAGTTAATGAAAACACAGAACTTTTTTTTGCTGAATAAACCTTTGATGTCATAATATTGTCTGACAAATTATAATTATATGCTCAAAGAGTTAGCCCATTTGATACTACAATGATTAAATATGTAGTGATTGGAAACAACTGGTTTACTATAACTATATGTTTTTTTTTATTTTCCCCTCTTGTAATTGATTTAAATGGACCTTGGGAGCTAAGAAATAATAGTTTTTGAACTTTTTGGAAGGTACAAGTACAAGGTGCTTTGTTCAAAGAGTGTCTCATGAATAAAAATGTTTGCAATTCAAACAAGATACACAATAAAACCTAATTCTACTTTTTTCCATCATTGAATGTCACTACCTGAAAAGAACATTAATTAAAGTTTTACAGCTAAATTAAAAATTGAAAGAAAAAAAAAATCCAACATGCTCTAAAAGTTCATTAATTTTAGTATCAGCTATGATTACATATTTAAACCAATATTTGCTATTATTTTTAAAAATAAAATGTATTCACTTTTCAATATTCTGACTTACATCTTAACAATTGATGGAATTCCTAAATTTCTTTGCAGGATTAATGGTTAGCAATTATTTTTAAAAAATGTTAATCTTCTACTTCTAAAAACAAGGGCTTGATTTTATCTTTTATTTCAAAATTTTTTTCTCAAGCAAGGATTTTTTTAAAAATACACATTAAATTGCTTAATTTTATAACCTTATGACTGATATATTATTTTTAAAATTTATCCTTTTTAATTTTAATATTTAATTAAACAGTAGTTAGATTAGTATGCTACATGCAAGCTTGACTTAATGTGGAGATTTCAGTTTAAAAAGTACCCTAAAAAGCAGAAGTAATTTTTTTTTTTATATTATTGATCTTGTAAAAAAAATAAGTGCTTTCATGTTCAATTATTGCTTTCAGTATAAATTAAATGGTTTGTAAACCTAACAAGAGCCTTATTTTTATTTCTATTTTAATTTCTCCTTTCCTTCATTTGGTTCCATTAATTTATTTATTCATGTTACCATAGAATACACACACAAAAGAGGAAGTACAAAAAAATACGCATAAAATTTATTAACTATTAACATGTTAAAAGGCGAAGTTATGTTGATCAGTAGCGTGACATGGCTAACAATAAGTTGTCTACTTCCGTATTATTAAATGACGTCATGTATTTCTTCACTGTGATTTGCCCATCATGGATTAATGCGCAAATAACTTTATAGCTTCGTTAAATGTAGATTTTAATTATTGTTTAAATTTATATTTTTACTATTCTACAATTAGTTTTGTAATATTATTTAACGAAATTTAAAGAAATACACGAAAAAAGTATAATTTCTTTTGCACTATATTCTTTTGCGTCACCTTATCCGATTGAATGCATAAATTAGTCCAACATCAGAGAGGGTGTATCTACGTTATTGACTTTCAGTTTTTACAACAACTATTCACTAATATTTTTATTACTTTGTTTTTAGTATATTTCCTGACACGAAAATAGTTGGTAAGTGTTTATAGTGAGGAGTATTCTTGTAGCAGGGCCAGAAAAGGGGAATTTGATTTTTTTTTTCGACTGATAAATCAAAACATGGCCGACTAAGACTTGTCTAGAATCTCTTCCGTGTTTAATGTTTACAAACCTGCTAGATTATGACAAGGTTACAGAGCTGTAAGAGCAAAGCGTCATTTAAGATATATGGCAATCCCAAATCTTCAATTTGTTAAATAGCATTTTTAAATAAACTTACTGTTACTGTAACATTGCATTTTTATTGGCATCACTTTAACTTTATTGGGATAAAAATGTATAAAAAACTATGGGCTGAATCCTAATATACTATACATTCCCAATCAATTAAAATAATTTTGCGTTCTCTTCGATTATTTTTTAGGTTTAGATTTAGAATTTTTATTTGTTAATTTTGGGTTTGGGTTAGGTTTAGTTATAATTGTAAATTTAGGGTTTGGTTTAGTTGAATTTTCCAATTTCTTTGGTCAAGTTTGGTACGCGGCATATCAACAAAGAGGGCATACTTCCATGACAAGACCAACATTTTAAGTTCAGAGACCAAAATCCAAATAGTCAAAAACAGTACTAAACTTTGACATAGACCAGGGAAACTTCCATTGAGTCCAAAGGCTATATTAATACCCATGTATGAAATTGTGAACGGCACACATAAGCCATAATAATGCAGCTTCAAAGGAAAAGGGTGAGCTCAAGCCCATGGTACAACTATAGTTGAGAAAACTTTTCACTAACAATTTTATTTCAATTCAGTTTATTTCCCTCCAAATCTTTGGATAGTGATGACACATTGAAATGCAATGAAATGATTGGCTCAATGATGTATCAGCAGATCTCATTCTCTTCCCTTTTGTTTATGGTTGCTGTGTTATTGTTAATTGCTCATTAATAAAAATAAGGGTCTACCAATATATCTGCACCGATATCACAATATCATTAACATCGGTATCGGTAGAAGTAAAGCTCCTGAGTGCACCTATTGCAGTTTTGACTTAAGCTTGCCAAACAAAAGGCAACTTATTATTTACCCGCTGCCCACCCCACTGCCAGAGTTGCCAGGCATCCTGAATGATTGTTAAATCTAGTGCTTGCAACATCAAAGGGTTGTAATTAAGGTTGTTAACTTTTTACCAGGACTTCGTTTTTGTTGTGCTATGGTTAAGATGCAGGACAGTATAACAAGACTAACCGACTAATGCAAGCGGTGGTGACTTCAAATCACTTTCTCCATATTTCGATATATAAATAATATACACCTCATCACTATTAATTTACTTTGCCTACGACAAAGGAATGATGTTTTTAAATTTTAATTTGCTTAGTTGTCTAGGCCAGGGGTGCCACCGCTCCGGTTTATCCCGGAATTACGGATTCGTGAAGCTAAATTTTTTTATTTTCCGGATTTGCGAATTTTTTTCCTCGCTCTTCCCGGAATTTGCGAGTTTAGTTTTCAAATTTGGCTTCTTAGTTTTAAAGTCATAACACGCGGAAAGCCTATTCAGTGAGATGCGGACTCGCCATCTCAATGTCGCGCGATCACGCATTGTTCTGCGCATATAAAAAATATACGGGAAAAACTTATTATTGAACAGATCGCACTCCGTTGGAATCAGAATTTTGTGCTTGACGTCACATTTTTCAAAAGAATAATTTAATCTTATCACAAATAACGTCAGATGTATGCTTTCGGGTGACCGTTATACTAACATGACAAGGAGTTTTTTGTCTTCTTTTATACCCTTAGTTAAAATTGGACCGTTGACAGCCATCGAGTTCGCTTAGAAATGTCTAAACCCAACCACTTTCGTTTTAGCATGAATTAATTATCGAAACATGAAGAAAAAAATGATTGTGTTTTGCATCTAAATTCTAAACTGACTAGGTTAGAAAAAACAATAAAACATTAAATTTTTCGTGACATTTTTATTTTTATAATTATATTATGGCTAGGCCTATGCCTTTACTACATACAGATACTCTGAGATACATCAATTTAAAAAAAAATTACGACAATTTAATAAATTAAGGAATTTTCTTTGGAAATAATACTTAATAATAACAATTTTCAGGGCTACTTCTCTCTTAGTAATTTTAATTTAAGTAATTATCCAATGGTTGCAATAGTAGTACAGTCGAAACCGCTTAAGTCGACGGCGTTGGGGTATGAAAAATGGCATCGACATAACCGATGATCGAGTTAAAGCGAAAACCAATATGGCGGCAAAATATTAACATGCGCTTGAAATTTCTTTATGTACGTGTTGTGCGTTAATTAGTGATGGGACGATTAATCAGAATCGTATCAGAATATCGGGACCCTATTTCTTCACTCTTTCTTAAGGTTGTTAAGTCCGTTCGTTTTTAAAGACCGTTTAAGTTTAAATATAACGCCGTTTTGCGGTGATTCCCAGATTGAGCGATACTGTGCCTTCGAAGCCACTTGCTTGATTTTCCTTACAAGCTACACAAATAAGTAATCTACACATCCCCTCATTGTCCCCGAACCATTCTCTTCCTAATCATCTTCTTTGGGTCCGTCAGCTTATCCTCAGCTTACAATGGACTCAGAATGGTCTATCGTGACCTATATATGACTCATGACAAAGCGAACTCTTCTCTATATAAACTTACACAAATAAATTAGTTACTCCTTTTGAACCTTCAACTTTGACATATTTTAATTAATTCTAACCAATAGTTAAATGGCTTTTGCACACGGCCACTTCTTATGAATGAAACAATGAGAACAAAGCAGTAGTACAGTACATGTAATACATGTAGTCAAAATGAGGTTGAAGGATGAATGGTTGCCAATGACAACAAGTCTGCACACTGTACATTTTATTATTCCATACGACCCCCTCAGATTACAATGGACTTAGAATTCCTTCGGTAACTTGATGCTAATAGGACTAACCAACAACAATAGAGTGGGAGATTGAGAGTGGGGGTGGGTAAACTGTCTGTAGTCTGTTATATTATATATTTTAAAATCTGGGGAGCCTTGTTTACAGTAAGCAGCCTATGATTTTGGTATCGTCCCATCACTAGCGTTAATAAATGATAATGTTCATGCACGTGTTTTTGGAGTTTTTTTTAACACAACAGCATTGCCGTTATTTGTTTGATGAAGCTATCGGCATGCTATAAAATTGTACATAACTGTTTGCTAACAACAAAAGGTATATGTGCACCAACTGACAGCAGAAATTTACAAATTTAAAATAAAAACCAACATCGATTATCGATAAAAACTTTTATTATTCTCCAACACATCTCTGAAATGTATCGTATATATGCAGTTACTTTGGTTTTTTTAAAAAGTCTATAATGCTTTGTTGTTTTTTGCCTTTAATCGTCTGCTGATACTTTTTCGTGGCCTTGATGGCTATAAAATAACTAAGAATTTCAAAAGCCGGCGATTGCCATAGTACCAGAAGCAACACAGTGCTGAGAGCAAAACGCAAGTGGGCTGTGACGTCACCAGCAGACCCTGGTGAGGCAGAAACTTTGGTCCCTTCCCTTGGTTATAAAAAAATCATAGCTAACATTTTCAAAAGCTGGCGATTGGTCATGGGGATCGAGATAACCAATGTTAAGTGGCAAATTTGACCCTTTTTTGTGCTCGTGTTAAGAGGTTTCGGCGACTTTAAAAAATCGAATTAAACGACGAGAAAATGCTAAGACAAAGAGAGAATTTGGCGGTTCCAATAAAAAACGTCGACATAATAGGGTGGTCGAGCTAACCGAGCTCGAGGTAAGTGTGTTTGACTGTAGTAATACAGTTACTCTAAACCAAACCTAAATTATAGTTTAATAAACTAGAATTTAGTTTTGGTTTAGAATTACTGTATTAATACTATATTAAGTTGTGAACCTACTATAAACTATATAATCTATGTAATTTAATGTAATAAATATATTTAGTTAATTTGACACCAAACCCATAAAATGACTTAAAACAAAGAAATAAAGATCAAAATAATAATAATTTTGTTTAATTATCATATTAAATTATAATTTATAAATAATAAGAAATATAAGTGTAAGTTATTGTAAGGAATTCCATATTATAAATACTATAAATAGGCACGTTTCTTTTGTATTGTACATTTTGCCTAGCATATATATANTATATATATATATATATATATTGCTAGGCACTAACTTTTTAAAAATACTTTGTGCCAATGCGAAAATTTTTTTTTTGAAATGGTAAAAACTGTTATACACACGTGGTGATGGATTTAAGGGGTTGGAAATGAAAATTACGGTGGCACTTTGTTATGTTTAAATTTTCAGGGTTGGAAAATTTTTTTAATAATTTTCAGGGTTCAAGAAATTTCAAAAAAGGGATTTCAGGGTTCACAGCTTCCAGTGGGTGGCATCCCTGGTCTAGGCACTGTACGAGAGCTAGCACACTGTGCGCATTTGATGTAACAACAGCAAAGGTCGCCAACTGTTACTATTTAAATTACGTGACAATCAGTGAGACAATCAGACTTTATCAAGAAAGGAAAAAAAGTAATTTGACAAACTTATTGTAAGTAAAAGAAAATGATTATAAACAATAAATTTCCACTACAAACACTCTTTCACCATGATTTTAAAAAAATTCAAGATCGCAATGAATGGCCATGAGAGTAGTCCATGTGCTCACAAAATGGACAATGTAATTATAGTATAGTCTGTTTCTTTTAAAGACAAGGAAAGCATATGACCCCGTGACCTATCAGCATTCTCTAGTCATCGGTTTATAGTCTGTTTCCCCGCATCAAAATATTTTTTTCAAATGACGGAGATCGCAATGATAGTAGTCCATGTGCTCACAAAATAGACAACAATGTAATTATAGTCTGTTTCCTATAAAGACAAGTATAAAAGCATATGACCCCGTGGCCTATCAGCATCCTCTGGTCACCGGGTTTATGGTCTGTTCTTTTTCCCTGCATCCAAAAAATTTATTGGCGCCCGCCGCTTAGTGAAGTAACTATATTACGAGAGTCATTTGGATTGGCACAAAGATACAGGGTGATTAATCGATCCTTAAAATCGCGTTTGGTGTTTTACTGACAGTTTTCAAAGGCATTTGACTTGAAATTACCACATCGATATAAATTTTGATGTTTTCTAAAAATTTATTTCGTGTGCGTTGGGAAAGGAGCACAGCGCATCAGAGCTGAACACAAGCAGGTGGTGGCGTCACATGTTCTTTGAAGTCACCATCAGACGGTGCGAGGCAAAAATTGATGTTGTACACACTCTCTTTGTTGATTCTCAAAAAAAGGAATAAAAACAACCCGTAAAAACAAAGTTTTTGACTATAAATCCCTTATATATGAGACAGAACTGAAAGTATTGATTATATTCAAAATAATATGCATTGCGTGACAAACATTTACAGACGGAACGTGAATGAACTGCCCTTGCTGTAAAATGGAAAAGGGGGTTGGGGTAGGGGGTGGTCAACGATGGCTGAGCTCCAACAAACACGTGGGGGTGAACTCAATTGCAGACGTAATTGATTTTCATAGAAATAAACTAAAAGTGCATTAATTTATTACGGTACATTTGATCAATCTGAAATTTTGATACAATGCATTGTTAGGTGACACAAGTCTATGTGCAAAGTTTCAGCTCGATAGCATCATAGGAAGTGGGTCATTTTTTACTTTTCTTTTTACGCCCGACAGACCAAGAGAGAGACGACAGTGAAGATAATATAAGGGATTTAAAAATACGGACCAGGCAGTAAAACTGTCTTTTTAAAAGAGTTAACCAGTCCTCACAAACGAACTGACTTGACAACATTTGATAACATGTTATTTTAATACTTTTAATACATTAAATATTAATCATTACGGTTTATTTCTTTGTTGGAACGATTTAAAATTTATTTTTTTAAAAATTTGTTGTTGGACGGTAGCGCAGCAGAGGTGAACACTAGCGTCGGTACATAATAGGCACTTGGATGTCCAATCAGATAATGCGGGGCGATGGTTTCTGTTGTTGGTTCAAAAAACATAGTAAATCTTGGGACCAACAGTTACAACCGGTCCTCAAACATGAGCGGTCTTAAGAACCTTACTTGTAATGTAAGCAACAGGTGACATCAGCTTAAGTTGGTGAATTGGTTCAAAGCAGAGGGGGGATATGAGTTGTCTTAATAGGGACATGGTGAAATGCAATCCTTGCTATGAAATTTGTGGACGTATGGCGGCAAATATTTGCCCACAATTATATGTTAATTTGCCATATGCCCTTATTTGCCTCAACTCAGAATCACAAAATTCAAGGTACCAATTGAAGCAAAATTGATGACATAAGCAAAATTATTGGAGATCTATTGCAGCCTTCTGTCTTTGGTTCCCCTAAATGACAGACCAAATAATACTCTAAGAATCTTATGCCTTACCACCAGTGCAGAAGCAGGTATTTTAGTAAATTTGACCTCCCTACAGAGTACTGCTAAGTGCAATTTAGCCCTAAAGGACTTATGAAGTTTTCTTTGTTTTGTATTTCACAGCTTACAGTCACTCAATTTTCAGCAATTAATTGAAAAATAAATGGAATTAAGGGTCTAAGATTTATCATTATTAAATGCTAAGTTTAACATATATAGTATGGTATCCCAGCAAATACACTTGTAGAAAAAAGGCACATTGGTTTTTAAAATAAAATACTAATACCAAATAACGCATCAAGGCTTGCAGCAGCATTATTTTTTCAGTGAAAGAGGGATAAGATTAAAATTCCGCAAAAACAGTACATTTTGAATAGCTATGCTCATATATATCTTGATTCCATACTTATTTTAAATTACCTAAATTATTAGATTTGTGCCTTGAGGTCTTGTAGAGTCAAAATAATTTTAAGATTAAGATGTTCTAATCAAATATCTCACTGAATTATCTAGTTTGCTTACAGTGGCCAATAATTAAAACTCATCATACTTCTAGAGCTTTTTTACAAGGATTTTTCAGCTCATTATTACTTTCCCAAAATCCTCACTGTTACCTACCACCTCTCTAGAAATAATTCTGCATTTAACTCTCAATTTGTTAATGCATGCCTAGCCTCTATGGCCAAAGCGCGGTAAGGCGCCTTGATAGTATTCTCTTAAGAAAAAAATCACAGAAAATAAAAACTCTTCAGTGGGTGAAAGAAGATGTATTCGACTTTTGGAAATGGCAGCTATTGCCTTCGCTCTTTTTTTAAAATTAAGATTTGATTTTGCTATACTTTTTGTAAAAATAATAGTACTAACTACAGGTAAAAATAGTTTTAAACTTAAGATGTTTTTTTGGATACGTTAAATAACCATTCTAATCCTAAAAGATGAAGTCAGTATGACAATAATATTATAAATACATTCTCAGCAATTTTTTAAATCGTTGATTGCAATTCGGGAAATTCTTACTGGACAGAGGCGGAAGTTTTCCAAAAAACTTATGGCACATTAAGAGTTTAAAAAACTGTGCTTTACACTACACATTTAATAAATTACTTATTTAATGTTTGTGTTGGACGTGATTATATATTCTTTTCGATTTACAATAAGGAAACTTCATGGAGAATAACTAAAAGTTGAAAGTCAGTGACCATACTGAGTTGCTAATGAACATTCTTATTTACTTTCAGCTCATTAAAACTGCCATCAGTTTCTACTAAGTGCATCAGATTTTTAAGTTCATTCAAGTTGTTGGAAACCACCCTGATAGACTTTCTAATAATTTCATAGTGAAATCCACATTATGGCAGCAAGGAGTGGCCAACAGCGTCCCAATGGAGCATCTCAAGGAAAAATATGTCAGTTTAAGTTAGTATTGTTAGGTGAATCAGCTGTTGGAAAATCAAGTTTGGTGCTTCGATTTGTTAAAGGCCAATTTCATGAGTACCAGGAAAGCACAATTGGAGGTACTAAATATCTTTTTATTATCTAATGCTATGCTCTTATTCATCAGAGAAATAGATAAATTCATTTGTTTAAAAAATCCCAGACAAAAGTTTTAAATTTTGATTTAGTTAAATATTAACCTACCATTAGCTAAGTACTGTAGAAACTGTTAACATTACGTTATATTTTCCTGTTAGTAGTGCAAGTTCAGATGAGCTTGTGCTATTTTATATGATACTTTTATGTACTAGAATTTCAAAATTATTAACAAACTTAAAAAATGGCTACATTGAATTGTCCATTGAATCTTGACCCCGGGTCCATCACATAACCCTCTTCAAAACCACTTGTCAGTAAATGCGTGATGATGCAAAAGCCTATCCTTAAAAATTTTGTTGTTAGAAAGGATTAGTAGCTCATCATGACATGATTTCACTTAAAGGCATTAAACATAGCATTAATTGTTCTTCTTTATTATTGTGATTTATCTTTTTTATTTATTTATATTCAGCTTGAAGACACCATAGATATTATATTGAATGTATGTTACATATATTAGGTTTCTTCTTTTATAATTCAGTCATAGTTCTCTTTTTTTTTTTTGTGTTGTCAACTTGACTGATGTTAATAAAACAATCTGGTTGTTGATGAAATAGACCAGTGATTTCCAAACATTTTTGGGTGGTGACCCGATTTTATAAAAGTCATGTGACCCGCGACTCCCATAAAACTTTAAGTCATTTTCAAGAAAGTGTTTTGCAAAAAAAGTTTGTCCACAGTTTGCAACTGTAATAAAACCCGTCAAGACCCCGAAGATTTGGGATAGCGACCCACAGGTTGGGAACTGCTGAAATAGACCAATGTAGAGCTAAAAAAAAGGAGATGAGAGGTTTCAGCAGAGCAAAGTGTCATATTCATAAAAATTTTACATTGTTTCCCACTCAATCATGTTTAATCAGTTGACTAGTGAAATGTATTTTTAGTATCTAGTTGCAACAGCTCTATAAGTTGAAGTGTTAAAGATATCTTCATATTTTGCTGGATGTTGTTAAAAAGTTAATTTCCCATCATATAAGAAATAAGAAGTCAATGTTTTTTTTGAAACAAAAAGCTTTCCTTATTTCTAATGCTTAACGAGTAGCATTTATTAACAGGTGCCGCATGCTACATCGTGTCATATTTATTTCTGAGGTCTTTCTGGAGCATTAATTTTATGACAGTGTTTCTAATTAAGAATTGAATAACTTAAGAAGATCATAAAACACAATTGTACTTATAATTTATTATGTCTGATGTTGAGTTTTTCATCTATATACCATAGTTTTTTGCAGTATAAGACGATTTGTAGTATAAGTCGCACCCAATTTTAAAGGAGGAAAATCTATTTAACAAATTTTTTAAAACAAAATACTGTAGTAAAATATTTTATATCAACTGTAAAAAGTTAACAGCAGTTTAAGAGAAATTTATGTCAACCATGTAACATTAAGAGCTATATTTACTCTCATTAACAGTCAGTTTTAACAGCGAAAGTAACAGAAATAAGGCTGTAATGTTCTTATTTGAACCCCAATAATTCCTCTTCTTCGCGGATTGCTGGGGCAAACCATCTATTCGTTGTATAAAATTAACCAGCTCCCCCCACCGCCCAGTTAAGGGGAAGAAAAAATGCATCTTATATGACGAAAAATATGTTATATAATTATCCAGAAATTAGGACAAGCTAAAGACGTGTGCAAATAAGCATGACGAATTACCCTCGCTATGGCCGACCAATCAGTTTTTATGGTTGGCAAGCAATGATGGTGCAGGGTGGGGGCAGGTAAGAACAACTGCAATGCACATGTCTCGAGATCAACAATGTGTCAGCTCCCCACCCACCCACTCGTGTTTTAATTTCTTTGTTGTGCTGTTTGGGTCATTCTTTTCCCCCATTCTATGAGCGAGTCTGTTGCGCATTCTACACCGTGGTGGTATCTAGCTATAAATAAATGATTATTTTAGCCAAGGAAGTTGTCAAAACTGATATTGAGCACCAAATAAAAACATTAATTTTTGTCCTCTACTGCTGCATTTTCTTTAGTTTGTTTAAAATCTTGACTTAACCTTTGCTTGTGGCTTCTTAACCTCTCTCCCATTAATAATTTATCCAGCTCTTACATGTAGCATCACAGGTTGTTATGAGAAGCTATGTCTCATACTGTTCTTGGCCATTGGTTTATCCCTGCTGAATGTGAAGCCCAAAACCTCAAGGTGACCAGATGAATTGTTGGCTTCATTGATTTCTGTTCATAATCCTCTGAGGTCTGTGTCATTGATTTTGTCTTTAATGTCACCCCTGCCCTCCCACAGCTGCATTCCTCACACAGACAGTCTGCTTGGACGACACAACGGTCAAATTTGAAATATGGGATACTGCAGGTCAAGAGCGTTATCACAGCCTGGCCCCGATGTACTACAGAGGTGCACAGGCAGCCATTGTTGTATATGACATCACAAATCCAGTACGTGTGGATTATTTTAAAAACTTTTCTGTTAGCTGGTTACGTAAGCCTCAAGTAATCTAAGATCACACCATCCAATATTTTGAAATATAGGATTACAAGTTTTAAAAATTTCAAACCTCTTCTTTCATAAGCCGCCCTCCCCCACCCCTTTTTGGTAAAGAATGGTATACAAAGTGTGTAACCCGCTCGTAAGCTGACCCCATAAAATAATGGGATAGCGTAAACAAATGGTACACATTTTTTTTAAAACTACAAGCTAAATTGTTAATTTTTTGGTAAACAGTGGAAAAATCCTGTACATTAAAATTGAAAACAAAATTTGTAAAACAATTTATTAAAACATTCACAAAATTAAATAAAATGAATAAAGTAAAAAGGGCAGAGCACTTAATATGTTATAGCTTCTGGTAGAGTTTTGTAAAGTGTAGACAAGGACCTTGATGATCTACATTAACAAAACTGATGTCGCAGAAATCACCTATGACCTACTCGTAAGCCGATTCCCAATTTTTGCCCCAAGATCTTGTCCAAAAAAAAAGTCAGCTTTATAACGAGTATACATGATAGTTGTGAAAAAGTTATGTTTAATTAAATGTCATAAAGAATTAATACATAACCAAAGACATACCGTATGTACTCGCTCTATAGTCTGTTCTTCATAAGCTGACACCCCTCCCCCTTTTGGAAGAGAATAGTATAAAAAGTATGTAACCAGCTCGCAAGCCGACCCCAAAAAATAATAGGGCAGCGTTAACAAAATGGTACACATTTTAAAAAAACCACAGTCGAACCTCTCTAAGTCAAACTCAAAAATAATTTGACTTTAGGAGTTTCGAGTTATGGAAAAGGGCCTTTAACTAAAGATTAATCAAGGACAATGTTGATATTGAGAGGGGTGGGGGAAGCAGTCATACTGCCTAGAAGGCTTGACAGTAAAGAGAGGTGGTGTCACTCCACAGTGGGATGGGGGAAGTAACAATGTTTTTTTAAAAAAAAGAGTCACATCATGCCTTTGAAAATTCACAAAGATGCTAAAAAAATTGACTTAGGAGTGTGCCAGTTAGGGAAAATAGCGTAATAGGCGCAGATTAATCAAGGACAATGTTGATATGGAGGGGGGGCAGCAATACCGGCTAGAGGTTTTGACAGATAAGAGAGGCGGTGTCTGTTTTATCACATCAAAGGAAACCAACTTGCTTTGATTCAAACTTTGACATACCGACACAAGCCCGTGAGAGTAGATGCCTTACTCCCTCACAACACTGATATCCAGTGATTGTACATGCAGAAACCACATATGACTTGCTCATAAGCCGACCCCCCAACATTTTCCCTTTAGATTTTGTCCAAAAAAGGTCGGCTTTAGAATGAGTATATATGGTAATTACTATTATAATTATATTATTATAAAATTTTCATTTAAAAATATTTAACTTAATATTGATGACTTCTCATCAGGACACATTTGGTAGAGCAAAAACATGGGTTAAAGAGCTTCAGCGCCAGGCTAGTCCAAATATTGTGATAGCTTTAGCTGGCAACAAAGCAGATTTAGCCAACAAAAGAATGGTAGAGTATGACGAGGCACAATCTTATGCTGAGGAAAACAGCCTTTTGTTCATGGAAACATCCGCTAAAACGGCTATGAATGTCAATGATATTTTTCTCGCTATAGGTAAGACTTTAAAATCGAATACATAAAATTTATCTTTAAATTATTAAACTATGCAATTCTGGCATTTGTCTTGCCAAAATGATAATCCCATTAAGTTGAAAATTGAAAAATAAGATTGCAATTAAACTTTTTCAAAAAAATGTAATTCACTTATCACTTATGTACCTTAGTTTGGCTTATTGACTATTTTGGGTCTTGGGGCTTAAAGAAAGATACCTTGCCCCTTTAAAAAAAATGGTAATCATGTTCTTAAATATGAGTGGTCTTAACAGCCTTAATAATTATTTTAACTGTTCCACTTGTAAAATGCAAAAAAACACATCTAGTCTCAATGTCATAGGTGATGACATTACATGTTCAGTCTTTTTTTTCTTCCCAAATTATATTGTGCCTTTGGTAATGAGGGTATTGAAAATAGCAGGAAGACAAAATCTGTAATTGGTTGGATGAAGTATTTCCATATATACCGATGCTACTGCAAAGATTGCTATTAATGCAGTTAAAAAATTTCAGCAATTAGTCACTAAAGAAAAACCTTAACAATTTTAAGGTAGACCAAGATAATTTTCGAATTCTTTTTTGATGGACATTTTACCTTGACAAAATTTGGTTTAAATTTAAGATTTAGAAAAAAACAACAAATTTTAGTAATATGTGAGTATGTACAAGAGTTTTATTGTCAATACTCATGTCTGAATTGTATTATTTCAAATACAATGAGACTGTTAATCACTGAATGATCTGATGTTTATGAAATGTTTGACATAACTGCTCATTTTTTCCTCTCTGTGTAGCCAAGAAACTGCCCAAGAGTGAAACAACAGGAACACCTCAACAAAGACAGCAAGGTGTACGACTCAATAATGAACAGGGGGGACAACAGTCAGAAGGCGGGTGCTGCAAGTAACCTACCTCATGTTAATACCCCTCCTCCCATCTCATGATTTCTTTTTCCTACTTTTGTTTTTACAGTTGTCTTTACAATATTCCCCCCCCCCCCAGCCAGTTCCCAGAATTGTTCCCACCACCACCCATCCTTCAGCGCTTCTCAAAAAGTGATATGGAACAAGGAATTCACAGCATTGTGAAATGTAAAATAAAAATGATAATACAGAATATGAAGTTTTTGAAGAGTTCTCAAATATTGTCAATTAAATGTATTTTTTTGGATGTGGTCGAGTATTTTGACTATCAGATTTTTGTGCCCATGCGTAGGAGGACAAAGTAGTAACCATTGAAGTCTCATCAAGCATATATTCATTTAAAAAATATTCTTCTCAAAATTTACTGAGTTAAATTATGTTTGATGGTCCAAGTTGTTGGCCACATCTGGCAGGGCATCAATATGTTTGTTCTAAAACAGTTAATGTTAAAATGGACAACAGTTGCCAACCTATATTCATAAGTTCTGACAATGTGGACACAACAGTTGTCATTTGAATACCACATCACTGCAACCAAATAAGTGCAAAAAAAAAAAAACTGACTGCTGCTGGATGCTGACCCCCAGGATCTCAACATGGAAACAGGTGTGGAGAAATTTTCATTTGCTGAAAAAAAAAGGGGCATGAATCCAGATGTCATGGGAAAGCCATTCCATGAACAGCGCCCATTGAAAGGAACATCAAGCAGTCCACATGATTAAAATTAATGGTAGATTATTTAGATTACATCTCTAATGTGTAAGAAAATTTAAAAACATTTTAAAAGCTAATAGTTTTGTAGAACTAATTTTAGTGGATTTTTATATTATGTCTTATGTTTGTGTCCTCATAGGTTGATGATTAAACAGGAGAGTGCTTTATTTAATTACAAAATTTGTGTTGTCAGGAAAAGAGACATAGTTAACAATAAGCCCCGAGGATTTATTGTTAATGCCTTTATCAGAAAAAGAACCTAGTTTCTTTTAAATGAAACTATCGATGCTCAAATGCTAATTTGTATGTTTCCTTGAGCAGGAGCATTAGCACACACAAGACACTAAAGTATAAATTTGACATAGGTTTCAGTGAGATTATCTCTGGAATGCTGTTTTTTTTTATACAGAAATATTTTTATTATTCTTATTATTGAGAATAGTTTTTTTTTTTTAAATAGATACATGTTAGGAGGGGTGACCTCTGACATTTTTGTTAGTCGGAGCACAGAGTCGAGACTGACTTAAGTATTAAAGGATACGTCTTTTAAACAAACGAAGTTAATATTGAAGCTAACAATTTGCACCATCATGTAAAAGTCATTAAAAGTGCTGCTATTTTGGGAAATATGCTTATGAATATCATTATCATAGAAATGATGGACAAATTTAGCCAGACTTGTTGTATGTACTTTAAAGAAGACATCTTTTACAAAACAGAAATACGACATCTGTCAGTAAATGGGGTTTTCTATAACCCACTAATGAAGATATGAGAGTTTTTTGTTTTTTTAAAATTAACATGTTTGTTTAAAATACTTTTGCTTCTTACGTCAGCTGAATATGGGTTCATTCATTTGAGAACTACAACTAAAGTTGACTCTTTCCTCGTGACTTTGATCCCGGCATTAAAAGAATGTGACTAAGAAGAGAAATCTTAAATCTTCTTTGGTCACACATTTTACTTTTACTGTCAAGACCCATCATGCAGTTTGACAAATTCATGAAATGATTTATTATTATTGTACTATGATATAAATATATATAATAAATTGTTTATACACCCTTTTAAATGTGATTTCATGTGTTGTCCATTTTTTCTTAATGTTGCGTTTTTTAATTTTATGTATTAATTGATATGTTCTTCATGTGTATAGTGTTGCCATGAAAGTCCAGTGAAATTGCTCTTTTGAAATGTATTTATTTTTTGCTTACTCTCACAATTTGGCAAAAGAAACAACAGAAAATACATTTGAATAAATGAAGTCAAATGTCCCTATATTTCAATTTAAATTATCATTTATTATTATTAATCCCAATGTTGATGAATTATAATTATTAGTTATTACTTAAGCTTTTTTCATGCATTGAAATTCCCCCAGCCACCAATTATGAGTTGCTGCTTAGTGGCGTTTCCTCAAAAGTTCAAAGGTGTATCTCAGTATTTTGAACAAAAAGTCCTGTATATTCTTAGGGAGACTGAGTTTAGAGTTATTTGAACATCACTAAATTTCTCAAATGGATTCTACAGATGTCCAGATTTTCAAACTGGCTTGGTGTCTATTTTGAGATATGTTTCTAAACTTGCTGTTACACTACACGAAGCATACTGATGAATTATAAAATATAAACACTATTTTAGAATACTATTAAAATTGATAGTCGGGCATATTTTTGGATTCTCCTTTTTTATATTATTTATTATTTTTTAAAAATATATTTATAATTATTTTTGTAGTAATAGTAAACACTGGCCTCAGGCACTCTTTGGTCTGCTTTAAAGTTAAGATTTAAAGAAGAGTCATTTACATAACATTCCTTTGTATTCATGGGAACTATTGGACCCCCTCAATGTTGCAAGTGCAGTTTATATACTTTTTTAAATTAAAAAGTTGAATCATTTACATTCACATTCTCTGTTTGATGTGTTTTGTTGATAAAACTCATCTGACCAGTGTTAAGAATAACTGGATGTGTTAATCAAGGAGCACACCCCATTTTTAATGTGCAGTCCATGTTACACCTGCTTTTATTCTCTTAATTTTTTTTCTTTTCATCGTAAGTTTGAAAAACTGAAGTGACTTTTTTTCCCTAACAATCTTTTTTTAGAAGTGTGAATCTGGGGAAGGAAAAAAAGGGTTTTATTCCAGGATTGCTTAGAGTCAATTGTCTCTGTAAGTAAGTGTAAATGTTTCAACAGTGATAAAATCTTGGTGTGAAAATGGATTACTGATACTGGTAACATTAAATGGAAATTGTCTTGTTATACCTCTGTGTCAGAAGACACATTGTGATTTTTATAAACAGAAGCCGACTTTTGATCATTAGATGTTAATTTTTTCTTTTAAACAAATTGTTTTCATTCAGCAATGACCAAGGAGTGAGTGATAAGCTAATTTACCATTGGTATACAGTATACAGTCAACCTATTGTTTTTCCCAGAATGAATTAGACACATCTAAATAATGCATACAAAAAGAGTAATGTCTGCAGCTGTCCCTTGTTGGTTTGTACAAAATTTTCAAATCCACAACTTACAAATATGTTTTAAAATAAGATTGGTGTATGCTTATTTCCTGCATTTTGTATACTTCACTTTTTGAAAAAATAATCTCACACTCTTTAATTCTAGGCTTATTTCATTGCTTATAGGAGTTCATGTCTTGAGAGTAATTTCCCGTTATTATTAATTTTTGTTGTTGCTGACTGAAAATGCATTTTAAATAAGCCCAGGCATTTAAAACAACTTCTAAAAATACAGTCCAAACAAAATCAGCTCTATTGATGCATTGGCATTTGAAAAGTCAAATTTTATTTTGAAATATAAATGCTTGTACCTCTGGCCATGGATGAAATTTTTTTTTGTAACTTTGTAAAAAAAAAAAAAAAAGTGTAGGTTTTAGGTATGTAATAGTAATTTGGATTATTCCTGGGTGAAAAAAAGTTAATTCAAATATTTGGTGGATATGGTTTCTGTCTTCTTCTTAAAAAAGAAAGAAATAACTATCATACTGAAGACACTTTTGACACTATTTTCCAAATTTAATAAGGCCATCACATGTTTAGAGAATGTGATATAAGTATATTTCTGCCCTAGTTAAAGCACCAGAAATAACTGTCAGCTTTGCAGCTTTAGGTCAAAAGGTGATGAACCCACTGTAAACTGTTATGTGCCATCATTTAATTCTTGAACCTGATCCATGTGACTTTTTGAAATCTACTGGTACTTAATCAAGAATTAATTGAATATGCTAGATAGTACTAGTACATCAGTAGTAGGTACTTTCTTTCTGAGGTGTCATGTTTGTCAGTGAACTCTTTTTGAGGTCTGATATTTAGTTATGAGAATGTATCATTGTTGTTTGAAAAATACTTGATCATGCTTTAGATTTTCCTGTTTTTAAGTTATTTTTTTCAGCTTGAACTCTTATCAAAAGGTTTAAGTTTAAGGAAGAATCACAGTACGGATGTTAAAAAATTATAAACTAGGACTTTCGGTATTGGGCAATGTCATATAGTCATTTTTGTAATTACTTGAAGTAGATGTTCTTTTTTCCCAGGACCTTCTGTTAAAGCAGATTGGTCCCTCAAGGGATGTTAATGTTTACTTCATTGAAAATCACTCTACTTTCATTCTAAAGATTATTTTTTAAGAATCAGAAAGTAGTTCTTTTTAAAAATGCACTGAAGGATTTGTTATGTAAATGGGGCCAGGACTTGACTTTGCCACCCATCCAGATGGGTTAATTCTGCAAAGCAAGTATAAATCCTGGGGTTCTAATTGTGGTTTTGCAGGCTCTTTTTGAAAATATATTTGTGGATTTGTTGTATTATTTATAAGAACGCTAATGGAAACATTAAGTAACTTTTCCATTAACCCAGACATATTGCATTGTTGTATGGATAACGCTGTGTTTCAATGAAGTCTTTGTTTTGATATTTATGCCTGGCATTGACACCACTGTTGTTTTGAAACAATCAGAAGAAATTTTTTTAGCTGAAATGAACTTCTCTTGAAATATTTGGCAGGTAACCCTTAAGGTTTGCCTTCCTTGTAATTTTACCACATGACAATATAAGATTGGTAGTTCTTGAAAATTATTTGTTCTATAAATCTGAGTTTTCCTTCTCAAATGGGTCTGTTGTCGCTTTTAATATATAATTTTAACATGTGTTATCTTTGTGATAAAGCATTAATTAAAGTTGCTTTATTGATAATTAACTCTTAGTGAAGAAATGGAGAAACATGTACATTTATTTACAATTTGTAGGGAGTTTTCTATTCTTAGAACATTCATTGCAGTAACATAATAGCATAGCTAAGGTTAAAAACTGTCTTCATAGTACAAAAAACACTATGAATATTACATTAACTAGAGATAAGGCAAACATTTATGAGCTATGTAACCCATTACTAACAACTCTTTTAGATGCAATTGATAAATTTTATTTTTTTATAAAGTTTATTATCAATATTTAATTGTGGCAAAATTTAAATCTTCAATGAAATCTCTGCTCACTGGTAACAAAAACAAACTGTTGTATAAATTTGTTAAATGGTTATGTTTCATATGGTCTGCGCAATATTCAATGAATTTGTATTTAAATTTGTGCAAATTGTGATGCTTGCTGTTATGTTCAGTTTTATTATTATTTTAATTGATTTTTTTCCTTAAAATAAAATTTGACTTTGAGTCGAATGTGTAGTTATAACACTAACCTGGTAGCTTTCATTACTCTCATTGTGCACATTTTAACAGATATTTCATGTGTTTGTGAGATTGAGGGGATGAAAAATGTATTTCAGAGAGTTCATTTGGTGAATTTCATTGTGTTTTTTTAAATAATGTCATTGCCTCTTTGTTTGTTTTCTTAGATTGTGTGTCTGTCTTAGAAATGATTTTTGGAATAAAAGAAAAGTATGCAAAGAGATAAGTCTTTTTGTAAACTATATGATGTGGAAATTTAGTTATTATTTAACAGGCATAATTGGTATATTTTCAGTAGTGAAATTTCAACTAAAGCCCATACTGTAGACGAGACCAATGTGTATCATATGAGTCACCTATGGTTTTAACTATCTTTTAAAAATTATATGAAGCTAGAGGGACTGGGGTGCCTAAACAATACACTGATGGGTGCTGCTAAATATTTCTTACATTTGAGTGCAACCTCAAACATTTTTGCCTAAATTACACTTGCTCATAACATGTTAATTAGAACTTTCTGGGGGGTTTGTTGGACTTGGCTGCACCCATCTGCTCTCCAAGTCAGCGTTGGATTTTTTTTTTATAGCAATAGTCATTCATCAATATTTTTTATTGTGGCTTAGCGTGGGCTAGATCCCACGAAAAATTATGGAAACTATACCTACAGATAAGTTAAAAGGTGTGTGTAAGGAGGGGGGATGGGGGTAAATTACGTCTTCTCAATTTTTGAAGTCTTACGTCCATTACATAATTTAGAAATAGGATAAACAATATGAAAATCTACTGTTTTTAAATATTTACAAAATGATTGTGCAGAATAATTCCTGTTTTGTTTAACTATTTATTTAAATACAAAGGTTTCTTTTAAAAAAACTCAACGAAGTTAAAAATGTTGATTTCCAATAAATTATATCCATAACACCCAGAAAAACAAAACTACAACTACAGTGACTTGGACTGTGATTGCTACCCTGTAAAATACTTTTCCATATTCAATTCTTTATTCAAAAAATTACTTTAAAAAATACAAAGTGGGAGAAAAAAAATGTATTGCTTAATTAAATCTATTAAGTCTTTCACTTATTAGTTATTAGTTCATCACAAATGAACTAACTTATCATTTAAAATAAAACCTTTCAGGAATTTTGTTGTAACTATCAAACATGAATTATGATTCCTATCAATATCAAGTCATTAGTATACAGTACCAGTAACATGATCATAAATATTTACAAATACTTCTGTGTATATGGAAAAATAAGATTATTTTATTTTTTGCACTCGCTCTCAAGTTCACAAATGGCATTCACTTGGGATTCCATGTAGCACAACAGCTTATTGGAGAGGGAAAAATGCTTAACCTTGCATCATTTTAGCAGCCATTCTACAAACTTTTCTGTTAACTCACTTGTATCAAATACATTTTCTTTCATTCAAGTGAGTCAAAATAAAATTAAAATGAACTCAGAAAGCGATGACAGTATGCAGCGTAACAAATCTATATTATTTAATTGTTACATAATTTATAATTGAAAGTTCATTTATTAGCCTAAAATAATTAATGTTAAATTCTACTTACTATTTTAATTTTTAAATATTTTTTTAAAGGATTTGTTAGTAAAAATACGTCCTGATTAGAATTCTAAACAATTTAATTCAGTGGTGAAAAACAAATTTGGTGGTTGTCCTATGAAGTTTAAAATTTATAAATTATTCAGATCTTAAAACTACAAGTAATCTGGAAAATATATTTTCAAACTGAAAGACATCACAACCCCCCCCAAAAAAAACAACACATTTTACAACAACTTTCTTAAGCATGCAATAATTAGTCTTTAAAATAGTATTTTAATATCCAGAAAGTTAAACTCTTGGTAGTCTTATATTTATGTTACAGACTGTCCTCATTAGATTAATGCTGCCATAGTCTCAAATGAAGATAATCACTTGCTTTTCAACAAATTTTCTGCCTCTGATACATGGGAAAGTAATGATATGCATTGACACACACACACACAAATAAAAGTAGTTATTACTATTACGTAAAATAATATATGCATGTGGAAAGGGCTGAGATAAAAATAAAGCATATCTTTGGTTTTTATAATTATAAGCCAATAATATTAACAGTTTAACAGAGCAGCAATATACATGTAGAGTAAATATTTGTAATACCACAGGGGGAAAGATCTTGAATAATTCTCATACAACTAAAATCATTGAGCTTTATTTTTCAAAAATAGGATTATAATTATAGCTAACATTTGTATCTAGATATTTTCTAATCCTGCGTGTAAGATGAGGCACTTGTGTCTCACTATGACAACTTTTTAAATCAACTCAAGGATCTTTAAGTTTAAGTAAGTACTCAACAGAAGGCAGAAGGTGAGAGTAAATCCTTTTGCTTACTGTCATTACTATTATGTCTCAAACTAAATTTTGGAAAAAAATACCTGCTAGAAGTTATTTTTTATCATGTCTTTTTTCATGGAATGTACTTATACTTACATATATATTCAAAGCATTGATCAAAATGATGCATAGAAGATAATGTATTCACAGAAATAGAAGCTTTATATTTCAGCATTATTTAATTATTCCTTCAAAAAACATCTGAATAAACACTGTGGAAGTGGAAATCACATACAAATCTGAATTTTAACAATAACAACACATTTGTTGACAAGTTAATCAAATGTATTACATTTTCATTTAACATCTGCCCAGCTAAAACTAAGACGCTATAATGAAAGTTTCTAAAATAAAATTTTATTATTTGTTAAAACTGGGGTTAAAAATCCAAGTTTATAAAAATTTAGTGTCTAATCTATTAGTAGTTTATTTCTTAATTTATGAATAATATTTATCCTTCCAAATATGTTTCAACATATTTTTCCTTAGCATATAAAATAAATTGAGAGAGATAATAATAACACTTAACATTAGATTTTTGTTATGTCAGAGTTTAAGTTAAGTAATAAACTTTATCTTTAACATCAAAACACATCCAACACTAAACTTGTATTTTAAATTTTTAAAAAATAATTTAAAATTATTATTACCATCTAAGGTCAGTGAAAAGTTTGAAGGAATGTTCATTTTGAAAGCCATATGTGATATGTTATCTCTTGTGTGTTAAAAATAAAATTTGGAAATGGTTTGGGAGTTAAAAATGTATAACTATAAGTCTTTCTGGGTCCGAAATTTTCTTTGAGACAACAAATCTTTTAAAAAAAAATCATTTCTATTCAGCAAGTCCAGTGTACTAGCAGCTAATTTTATCGGAGATGGTCAATGTTGAAGACATAGAATTGACAGAGAAAGAGTTACAGCGATTCAAATCTTCAGCCAAAGATTGTTAGGTAATAAACACTTTATATTAGCAGTTAAATCCAATGAACTCAGGAGTCTCACAAACAGAAGCACAGAAGTTTACATCTCAGGTAGACATCCAGGCAATTCAAAAATTGAATGGAATGATTCATTGATTCGGGAATCACATCAGAATTTCACAAAAACATATTCAAGTCAAGCCAGGTCCAGGCCACTTTACAAAGCAACACTAAGTTATCCATTATCAATTTGAACTCAGAGGTGTTTCAAAGCTGCTCATTCACATGCCTGCAAGTTTTCAATGCACATATTAGAGCTCACCAAATTTAACCAAACCGGTATTGTCCCTTTCATCCTCATCCATATTTGGATCCAGTGCCCGAGGAGCTATCCGAAATTCTTTACACGGACCCGGAGAACTTGGGGATTGGGGTGGTGGTATTCTGCCCTTGGAGCCTTTCATAGAACTGCCGTTGGAAGCTTCACCTCCTTCGGGGTCTGTGCTGGACTCATAGTTGGGTCCATGTATTGGAAGGATAACATCAGTTTGAGACGCATGTAAATTGTCATAAATGGGATTGCTGAAATTGGTGGGATTGTCCCCAGAGGTCTGCACAAAAAAAATATAAAAAATAGCATGATTTAATAATAATAATAAAATTTAAAAATAACATTTGATACATTGTTCAAAGTTGAGGAGAGTTTGGGGTTAAGCTATATACCTGGTGATAAAATGTTTTCTGAGACTGAGATGTTTAGTTTGGTCTTAGATGTCTTTGCTTCAACAATAGCTTTCAACAAAGAACTAATTAAATTGATTCAGATTAAACCCATTGGTCATTTACAAAACTTTCTTTTTTTTTTTTAAAAAAGCACTTAAAATCATGTGACAAACTATAATCAAAATTCAGGGTGACAAGTTGCTTGCCCTGCAATCAGGTGGGCCAACCCCAGAACATGACATAAAAATGCTTGAGGCATCTAGGTGATATACAGAGTCAATGAAAACTGTTGTCACTCGTACCACATTCTTGATGTAGAGCAGCACTATCCTCTTGATTTACTCATCAAAAGTTCTGCTGACCCCTGGGACAAGCTCATTTGAGCATGCTGGTATACAGTGCCTTGTGATTTGGCTCCTTCCAAAATGGCCTGTCTATTGCCTCCGTGAGACTGAGGACCCCAGCCTATTGCCCCAGTCAACTATAATTAAACACTGCAACTAATGATTTCTTGTATAGATTTAATCTTCAGTATAAATTAATTCACTTACGGGTTGCATCTCTGCATGACCTTGACCATCAAAAGTCATTTCAGGGACACCAAGTCTGATTTTACCCCCTTCTTTATAGGAGACGGTTGGAGAATTGGGGTTGGATTTTGTGATAAGTTTTTTGAAATTGAAGTCCACTCTGAAAATATAAAAATAGGTTAAAAGTAGGGCTGGTAATGATTAATTTGAATTTAATACTTAACTCTTTAAAAATTAACGATTAAGTTCATGAATTAATCTCGTTAATGTCCATTAAAGCAAAAAGATTTCAAGGGAAGTAATAAAAACAGGTAATTGACATTTTTTTGTTTTATTGAGTTATTTTCCCTGTCTCATAGAAAACAAAAAAAAAAGGGGTGGGGGGGAATAGTTAAATAAATTTTATTTTATTAAATCCACGTCTACGTGTAAATTAATACATTATAATAATACACTGGCCAAGTTTGCACGTTAAAAATACATAAATTACTATTAATTATTAATAACTGAGGGTTGTAGTGCACGCGCCAACGGTGTCCACTTTTATGAAAAGCCAAAGTAATAATTTTTTTTTTTGCGAGAAACCCCACATGCTTTTTTAAGTGCTGTGGACTGTTGTTCTATGTTCCTCAGCAATACAGATCTTGTGATCTGGGCTATTATATTGTTTATTAATTATTTTTTTTTAATAAATTGAAAACAAAAATTGATAATTTTCTAAAATTTTAATCGAATTTCTATCGATTAAAATTATTTTAATCATTTAATCAATAAATATTTTAACGATTAATCGAGAAATAAATCATTAATTTTCACAGCCCTAGTTAATAGTTTATAAAAACTATAATTGATCTCACAGTTGTTTATCTTAAAAACCTGATTGGTTTAAAATTTAGCTTAGAAAAACAAAGTTTAATTGTCTCAGAAACTTCAAGTTAGCCCCATTCAATCCTTTACATTTATGCTAATTTCATTACACAAGGTAAACGTTTGCTAAATTAACTAAAACTAAATATCCAATACTGAAATCAGAGGGTAAAATAAATTAACTTTCACACAAATGTTGAGTAAACAGAAAGGATATATACATACTTTTAATACATATTTATACAATTAATACATTATACGGAAAAATTTATGAAATGACCATTCCAGAAAATCTAACCATGTAATGTGATATAAACATGCAAGTGACCCAAAGGAAACAACTGCTTGCATATTGATTGACTCCATCTATTTCATTAAACACTCACCCCCGTTTCCGCATGATAATAACTACCAGCACAATGATGATTATGGCTATTCCTCCAACAACCAGTGGCACAATTATTGCCACATGATCTGGAAAGAAAAAAAAATCAATACATTTTTTAACAAATAAATACAGTTCTAAACTAAAAGCAAGGGATATTGAATTTCTGACTTTGTTCAATTGATCAAAATTGATCAATTTTTATTTTCTATTACAATTAATTACATGATGATGGTGGCTTTATTCTACAATGCTCCTCTCCATGCTAGTCCAGCATGCTTATTTACCTATGATCTTCAAAAACTAGCTTAAATAAAAAACGATGCTTAAATTTTTCCTTGTTCAATTGTATCCACCATAAAAGATTAAGACTATTACATCCAGGGGCAGACTAATACCAGTCTCCTTTGACAGTGGAAATGTTGAACTACATCTATGAACAAAAGTCATTTCAACAATTCCAAGACAATCTCTTCAAATGGTTATTGTAGTTGAAAAACATCAGCATTAGCATCATAGTATTCATAGTCTCTTCATACATGGTAGTGGCAGCTTCACTCAAATTTTTACACACTGTATTAGAACAAAGTCTTATATTAAATAATTTATATTGATTACACACACCTTCAACAGAGTTGACGCCCCCTGCAATCCCTTCAGGATTTTGGGTTACAATAGTTTCATTATCTGCTGTTTCACAGAAATCCCCATAAAATCCTGGAGAAAGATAAAAACAGCTTATATTGAATATAGACAACATTGTGACAAGCATCATTCCTGATAGGAGTTGGGTAGTTTGACTTGGTATTTCATTTGTATTTAAATTTTAACTCCAATATTCACTTTATAGACTTTAGACAGACATATATATGAAAAATCCTTCAATTTTTATTCAGCATGGAATTCTAAAATTTTTTAAATCCTTTGCTCAAAAATTATTTTTTTTAGTTTACCTGTAGGACATTTGCAGTTTGTAGTCACATCATTGTCATCTGTGGCACACACTCCGCCATTCAAACATTTGCAGACATCAATTGGTGGGGGGCGCACTGGTTTAGGGTGAGCTTCGAGGAAATAAAATAGAAACATTAATATCAGAAAGGAATGTAGTGAAATTAAACATACTCATTTTTAAGCCTACCTTTTTTGGACAAAATCTAGGGGGAAGATTGGGGGTGGTCGGCTTACGAGCGGGTCCCATAGGTGATTTCTGCATGTACATTGAATATCAGTGTTGTTAAAGTAGATCATCAAGGTCCTTTTCTACATTCTACAAGATTCGACTGCTCTACAAGAAACTTTAAAATAATATTCAACATCTGCACTTACCTTATTTACTCATTTTATTTATTTTTGTAAATGTTTAATAAATAAATTGTTTTACAAATTTTATTTTCAACAACGAATTTTAATTTACGCACTTTTGCCACTTTTTACACACTCCCCCCCAAAAAAATATGTGTATAAAAACGGTTACTCAGTAACTCTTGCCTAACTAAGTGTCCAAAAACAATGATAGGTAGTACAAAATAAAAGAATCATAATGACCAATTTTGTTTGTAGTTTTAAAAAAAATTATACCATTTTGTTTACACTTTCCTATTATTTTTCAGGGTCGGCTTAATAAGGGTTACACAATTTTAATACTAGTCTCTTCCAAAAGAGAGTGGTCGGCTTATGAATGAACGGGCTATAGAATGAGAATATATGGTAACAAAACTTCATCAATGGGTCCCTCCAGATGCAGTTTGAGGCAAATGTATATTATTCAAGTATTCCTTAAATTCATATGCATAGTGCATTTAAGACAACTCTATATATATTTTTTGCCAGAAACTAGAGCAAGCAAGCCTCTGCAGTTTATAGATGTGTAGTAGAGTGCACACCCACACCACACCATGCGCACTGCCCTTAGATGCACTATATAGACTATAGAAGGAAAGGAAGTAATGCTTCAAAACAACTACCATGATGCACACTGCACTGAGGGAAGTTTGTGCCAGTTCTTTTCCCTCTTTCTTTACACTATCTATGAGCAATTCTGTTGCATATTTTATGCCTCGGGTCTGATCTATTTTAACTTAAGAACGGTAATGCGCACCTTTCCTCTAATCCTAAAGCCCGGTAAAGCGCGCCTCCAAAGCGCTCTCTTTTGTAATAAAATCATACAAAGTAAAAACTCTTCATAGCGTGAAAGAAGATTTAGTCAACTTCCAGAAACATTGATGTTTACATTCCGCTAGTGCTTAGCTCATTTTGAAAAATTTTGTGTTAGTTTCAACTGCTTTTTTTTTTTGAAGATGAGATTTTGCTAAACTTTTCTGCCAAAAATAGTACTAAACTACAGGCAAAAATAAGATTAAACTCAAGATAGTCTTTTGAATACCTAAAATAAACATTCTATTAGTTTTCCCTATAAGATTAAGTGAATATGACAATAAATATAATTTTCACAATTTTTAAAAATTAATAACCCAATTCATTGCAATATATACTTAAAATCATTATGGGACTGAGGGATAAGTTTTTTGAAAACCTTAAAGAACATTATAATTATAAGTTAATAAGTTTTGTTTGAACATTGAAAGAGATCATTTATTGAAAATTAATTTTTTAAAATATTCCACCTTTTAATATTAAAATTTTAACAGTAAATTATCCAAAAAAGATTAGCTTTTAGCAAAAATGTTATATAAAGGACACACTTATACTCCCACTTGCAGTTAGAAGAAAATCTTTGTTAATTGCTTTTAAAAAAAAAACCAATGATGTCTCCCAATGAGTGGGATAATTTAATAGATTATTTCTATCTAAAACAAAACTTACATTAGGAAAGTAGTTTTGACTTACCAGCATCACAGGCTGTGTTGTTAGTGTCAGCTAGGAAGGTTGTGCCCTCGGGGCAGGCACACCTGGCACCACCAGGTATGATGAGACACAAGTGAGAGCAGCCCAACTTCTTGCAGCCAGATTTAACTTGAGGAACAATGAGCAGCATCTTATTTTATTTTTCAAATAAATACTCAGTGGTCATGACTCACTTAAAAGGTTGGGAAATGTTTGTGTTGTTTTTGTATGAAAATAACGAATTTTCTATAAAGATAGAGTATTGAAAATCTCAGACTCTCAATGGTTTACTCCTTACTATCCATTTCAATTAATTTCATGCTGGAGGAATGTTTAGCTTTTGTTGACATGAGAAGCAAGAAAAGCTTAATGGTTACTAATATCTGGTAACTAATCAAACTTCATGCCCCAAGTTTAGTTATTGCCATTTTGGTTTCCTTCTTAGATAAAAAAAAATACTAAACATTTCGGTAACCAAAATAATTTTTTCCTGATTGTTTTTTTGTTCTTAAAAAAAAAAATATTTATTTTTGTACAAGTTAGTAACTTTAAATTTTGAAAAATAACTTTAACATTTTTATTTAGAGAAACTGTAACATGTTAATATTTGAAGATTGTCACAGAATGTTGCACTTACTGGAAATATTGTAACGGTTGATGTGGAATACCTTCAGCCCACGAGGCAGCTGTAGACCTGTTTGGATTGTCTTGTTGTTCTCCCTCCCAAATTTATCCATGCTGGCCAGCTGTCCCAGGCTATCAGACAGCCAGTACATGCTGCCCTCAAAGACATCAATGGAGACAGGGTTGTAGGCAGCTGAGAATGGTCAGAACACAAGCATCAACTTTTGTTGATTAGTATGTTAGAATGGATTGCACCAACTTTCTTGTTCACCAACTTCAAAACAGTGTCAGACAATGTTCCCTTTAAGTTGCGCAGGTGTTTAGAATGATCATGCATCAAATTTGGTAAAATTTTGCACGTAAAATAAATTCTGTTCAACTCTGCACACAAGTTTTTTAAACTTTGCACACAGAACAATGAACTTTAAATGGAACATTGGTGTTAGAGTATAGGTTAAAAAGTATGGGATGCGGTGGTTGAGTGGCAGAGCGCTCAACTGGCATACCGTTGGTCACAAGTTCAAATCCACACAAAGGCAAGGATTTGTTCCCGGGGCCCAGGGAGTCCCTGAGTCACCCAGCTCTGAATGGGTACCTGACTAACAATAGTTAGGTGGCTGGGTAATGCGTGGAACCCTTATAGATGTGGCCTGTAACCGCTGCATCACTTGCCAAAAGATCATCTGTAATGGTCTGTGGACGCAATTATCTTCTGCATAGATGGAGCATCTGTATATCTAAGATAAGATTGTATAAATAAAATGAAAAGTTCTTAATAAGCATGAAGGGGGAACAACTCACATTTGGCAGTGACTAGTGCCCTGTCAGAGCCGTCAGGTTTCATGGATTCAATGAGGTTCTCCTTGCTGTCACACCAGTAAACTCTTCCTCCCATGTGGAAGTCAATGGCCAGTCCTGATGGGTAGCCCAGTCTTGTTGAAACTAGAACTGACCTTTCATCCCCATTCATCCAGGCTCTCTCAATCCGGGGTCGATAGACATTAGCATCTGTCCAGTACATGAGGCTGTTATAAAAAATATGTTTAAAAAATTATTATGAACAAAATCATTAACTCAGTTATTCTGTGTTTGTGTTTTTGTGGAGTAGCCAGGATAAGGGCCACTCGAGGAGGGCCATCTTTTTTGCCTCCCCTTCCCCACAAAAACTTTCCATGCAGCCCCTTAATAAAACTGCAAGAAACAAAAACAAACCCCACCTCTAAGCCAATTCAAAAACACCATAAGTGTTAGGTTTTCCTTTGAGAAGTAGAGACAACAGTTATATTAAGTAATTTGCTAAGCTTTACCTTACATGGGGTTATGCTTCCTCTTGGGTAAACAAAACTCAAAAATGTTCATTGTCTAAATGAATTAAGTACTTGTACTATACTAGTGGAAGAGTACGTTGGGTGGACTAATGTTCAAAGGTAGCCTTGCCTTAAGAAACCCCCTGACACAAACAATACTGCCTGAGCTTATAAATAAAATAACCCCTTTTCAGACCATGACGGCCTATGGGGCAAGTGAAGTAGCGTTCACAAGTTTCATTGACCACTAAAGAGCAAGGGATCGTGTGGTTAGCACAATGCCCCGGATGCTTTTGCCAGTACCGCGGCTCGAACCCGTGACTCGGGTTCTTGCCTCGGTTCGACAGTCCAGTGCGCTACCACTTAGACCACCGCGCCCTGCCTGAGCTTAACATTATTAAAAATAACAATTAGTTAAAATCCTTGTAATACCCCAGCCCTGGGTGAACCGCAATAGCCAGTGGATATCTCAAGTCTGTGCCAATCAGAATTCTCTGGTAATATCCATCAGCGTTTGCGACAGAAATAGTACGGCTCTCATAGTCTGTCCAGTAGATGTTCCTACAGGGAAAAATTGACATATTTGTATAAGTGAGCATATTTTTAGGAATAATTTGATGTTTTTTATAGCAGTATTGCACCGAATCTCAATTATTACTCAACTAAATATCAACTATTGTAAATATTACATTGAATTGACTAAAGTATTTAGTTATAGACCATGTAGATCTAATGGACTTAGACATTTAATTCTATAGACTGATACATTTGAATCTAAGTGCCATATAAAGCTAAACAAATGAGATATTAAATAACCACATAGAGCTAATACTAATGGAATGAGATACACAAGGACCACAAAGAGGTAATGGGATAAGATATCTATGGCCCACATACAACTATCGGTATGAGATGTTTGCAGCTATAAACTATATAGAGCTACATGTAATTTGGACATATATATGCTGATTAATGACCCACTTGGCAGCCCAGTCGACACTCAGGCCCTCAGGATGCTTGGCTCCAAATATTTCAAGGTCTTGAGCCACAGCTTTCTTCTTGTCATCTTTTGGTACTGAGGCTCTGAGAAAAGAAGTTAAGACAAATTAGATGAGACATTAGAGAACTATTCTCATCAGTTGGTGAAGAGGCCAAATGGAAAAGGAGTGAATTATATCAGAGATAAGACAACCCTGTTTAAAGCTCAAAATGTGAACAAGAGAAAATTTGTCACCTGGCGCAAGCTTGGAATGTCACAAGAATTTTGAATCCCAAACTTAATTGCCTAACCTGAAGATTTTCCCAAGGTTTGTATCTGACCAGTAGACCAGCCTGCGATCCGCATCAATGTCGATACCACCTGCTCGGACACCAGAGATGACCTCTGTGGTGTAGTCCTTGCTCTTGGAGCGGTACTGCCTGACCTCATCCCCCATTGTGAACAAGATGATAACAGAACTGTCTGCAAGGAAATTTATTTAATAGTCTTATATCAGAAAGAAATTCAGATGTTTCAAATGTAAAATTTAAATATAAAGTCATAGAAATCTTAGACAGCAGTTGGAAAAATTACTGATTTAATAATGTTTAAAATACATTTATTAGTTCAATTGTGTTTAAAATATAATTATAAGTTCTTGAACTTGAACTATCCCTTAACCCGACGCTGGGTCGTTGGGGCACCATTTTGAGCTGCGCACTAACTCATGCCAAGTGTCACGGTTCTGAGCTGCCTTCTGGGAATCGCTAAATGAAAGGCCGGTCCACTCTTTGATGTTGTCCTCCCAACTCTTCCTTGGTCTGCCTCTTTTCCTTCTTCCCTGGACTGTGCCTTGCAATATCGTCTTTGAGAGACCTCCAGATCTTGACACATGTCCGTACCATCGTAGTTTCCTCTTTTTAATTGAGGTGAGAAGGTCCTCGTAAGGGCCAATGACAGCACTTATTTTGTCGCGGACCGCTTTGTTCGTGATGTGCGCCGTGTAGGAGATGTTTAATACCTTTCGAAAACATCTCATCTCAAGCGCACTAATTCTTTTTTGGAGGTCTGCGGTGAGCGTCCAAGCCTCACAACCATAGAGGAAGACTGACATCGCCAGAGAGCGCATTAGTCGAATCTTTGATCTCAGGGAGAGCTTCTTGCTTTGCCAGATGTTTTTCAGTTTGCTTAGTGCTGCAGTTGTTTGGGCCGTTCTGGCAAGAATTTCTGGTTTTGAGCCTTCATCGGATATTACAGCCCCTAGATATTTGAAGGTAGGGACCTCCTCGAGTTTTTGACCGTTTATCCGTATTTCACTTGTGAAATTCTTATTTGCCATGACCTTGGTCTTTTCTGCATTAATTTCCATGCCATAGGCCTTCGACGTCTTCTCTAGCTTTGCAAGGAATTCTTTTAGTTCGTCCTCGCTGCCAGCTAGGCCGTCTATGTCATCGGCGAAGCGTAAGTTAGTTATGATCCTTCCTCCGATGCTGACCGTTCCGACATGGTCTTCGAGCACATCAGTCATAATTCTTTCTAGGAAGAGGTTGAAGAGGATGGGGGAGAGTAAACACCCTTGTCTAACACCAACAGTGGTCTTGAACCAATCTCCCAGCTTGCTGTTGTAGAGTACTGCGCTGGATGCTCTGTTGTATAGGTTCTTGATCACAGTAATGAGGTTGGCGTTAATATTGTACTTGTGCATGGTTGCCCACAGTGCTGCATGCCACACTCTGTCAAACGCCTTTTTGAAGTCTATGAAGACATGAAAGAGGTCCCTCTGGTGTTGCAGATGTTTTTCACAGAGCACTCGCAAGTTGAAGATCTGCTCTGTTGTGCTCCTTCCTGCTCTGAAGCCTGCTTGTTCTTCTGCAATGATCTGCTCTGCTTGTGGTTTTAGTCTGTTTAGTATTACCATGAGCATGACTTTGCTGGGGTGACTGATCAGGCTAATTGTGCGGTAGTTCTGACACAATTGTAGATTACCCTTCTTTGGGAGCGTTATAACCAGCGATTGAGTCCAGGGTGTTGGCCATTCTCCTGTCTGCCAGATCTTGTTGCACATGCTAGTTAGAATGTTTATTACTGGGTCACCTCCTGCTTGAATCAGTTCACCTGGGATGTTGTCTGCTCCAGCCGATTTCCCCTTTTTCAGCTTTCGCACAGCAAGCTCCACCTCATCACGGAGAATGTAATGCATGTCCATGTTAGATGACGTTGGGCAATTGAGCACTGATTCGTCGCCCTTTGAGTCTTCATTGTATAGCTCAGAACAGTATTCGGTCCATCTTTTTATTATTTCTTGTTCTTCTGTAATACATTTCTCAGATTTATCTTGAATTGTTGAGATGCGACCTTGCTTGGTGGATGTCAGATCTTTGACAATCTTGTAAGCCTTTTTTGAGTTGTTTCTCTGTAGATTATCATCGATGTCTGAGCATTGTTGTTCTATCCAGTTTGTTTTTGCTTTATTCATTTCTTTCCTGATCTTTTTGTTGATTGTTCTGTATTTGATTGCTCCTTCTGCAGTATTCTTTACGTTCTTAAGTTTTCTTCTTTCATCGCACATCTCTAGGATATAAGTGGAGACCCATGGTTTTTTTATGGCATGTTTTTTGCCAAGTATATCTTTTGCTGTCTCAATTATTGTGGTATTGAAGGTATCAGTGATTAGATCTATGTCCATATCCTTTTCCGATTCACAAAGTGTGGTCAGTGGAGCAAATTTCCCTCCAATTTTTGCCCTGAACGCCTCTGCGATTACCGGATCTTTCAATTTTTCAAGGTCGAAGCGTAATCGTGTATTGCTTTGTTTTGCTATCCTTTTCAGGTGTAGATGGAAAGTCATCAGCACCAGGTTATGGTCGCTGCCGATATCCGCTCCAGGGAAGCTTCTAGTATTAGCTGCTTTAATGCATGATTTAAATCGTCTTTTGACCAGTATGTAGTCTATTTGGTTACTATGTTCCCCGCCTGGGCTGTGCCAAGTCCATATTCTGGATTTTTTATGGTGACCAATTGTGTTAGCTAGAAGGAGGTTGTTGTATCGTGCAAATTCGAGGAGTCGAAGCCCTCTATCGTTGGTCAGGTCATTGCAAGAGTGTCCGCAAGTATCTGCCCAGTTGGTACATACATCTACTCCAATCTTCGCATTCCAGTCACCTTGGACGACGATAATATCTTTCTTTGGTGT
>MUZC01004400.1:421622-443577 GCA_002072015.1 Radix auricularia | reverse complement strand
AGTCCGATGACATTCCATTGGTATCGTTCCAGTTCGTGGGTCAGTTCTTCCACTTTTCCTGTCGCATGTAAGGTTCTTACATTCCATGTGCCAATAATTATGTCTCCTCTTCTTTTGAGGTTGTATGGGGGTGTTGGTTGTGGTGCACCAGTAGTAGATTTTACGTCCCCATCCTGGTGTGCAATGGTAGACGCGGCCCTTGTTAACCCGGGCGACGACCGAGCCGGTATGTGTTGAGTTAGTATAATAGTCATATGGTGTGTCTAGGGCAAGAATTGCTTGGCGGCGCCCATCCCTCTCCAAGCTTAACCACAGCCGGTTTCCTCCTTATCGGTGGCCCGCCTTGGTCCTGGACACGTAGCCGTTGAGTTCGCATGTGAACTCGTCCGCCCTGGCCGGTGCTCCAACTAGGAAGTCGTACGCCCAGTGGTGCCGTGTCAGCACCACCCCCTCATGTGGTTTAGCCGGTCAGCTGAGACCGTTGCCCGGGGTGTGGCGCTGGGAGCCACACGTGAGAGTTTCGAGAGATGGACGAGGACCAGTGAGCTTGACCACCCGAGGGTGCAGCTGTCACAGCGTCAAAAGGTACTACCTCTGCCCAGCGCTCCCTACAACCCCATAATTATAAGTTCAATAATGTTTAAAATATAACTATTATTCCAATAATGTTTAAAATATAACAATTATTCCAATAATGTTTAAAATATAACAATTATTCCAATAATGTTTAAAATATAACTATTATTCCAATAATGTTTAAAATATAACTATTATTCCAATAATGTTCCTCTCACTTAGCTTTCCAAGATTTCTATTATTTAATAGTCATAGGCCTATAACACATTCATGGAGTGGTAATTATGACATGGTAACTCACCATCAGATTTACATTCCTGACCCCTGTTGTGAGGATCAGTAAATCCCTTGTGACATCTGCACTTGAATGAACCCTTGACATTGAGGCAATCCTGTGGGCAGTTGTTGCCCCATGTGTCACATTCATTAATATCTGAGGAAATCATGAATTTTTAAAGGAAACACACAAAAAAACCTTGAGGGTAAAAATCTGGTTCATTAATTTGTTCAGTATCATAAAACTTCTATGTTTTCCTGGTCACATCTCTGTTGAGCAGATCCTTCTTGTTTGTTCTGCTTCAAGGTTTCCTGGATCTTCTCTTAGGTGTCCAACTTGGCAGTGCAGCTGTATAGACATGATCAAGCCAAGTTTTATGGCCAGAAAGAAGCCAAATAAGTTCTATCATTAAGTGTCTCCTGATGACTGCCTCCCCAACCAAGAACTTTACCATTATGTAATCCCCCATAAGATCATAGTATCACCAACCATCCTTACCTTCACATTCCTTACGATTAGTGGCAGACTGCCTAAAGCCAGGGGCACAGGAGCAGTAGTAAGAGTCCTGAGACAAATCAGTGCAGTTGTGCTCACAGCCTCCATTGTTGTCATCACACTTTAGTCCAGAACCTTTGTCTGGTAGAATGCACAATATAAACAACAGCTACAGGCAAGTGATATAACAAGTATCTTTTACCAGCAACTTGACTTCATGGGATAAGCACTGGATAAAACAGGGGACTCCAGCCCTACAACAATGTCTCATAGGCATATTAGACTGTTTTGAATAACTTTATCAGTCTCATTTTTAGGCTTGGATGAGAAGAATTGAGGCTCTATCAAAATAATAAGCTTTTTAAAATCATTGATTAATGGTTAGTCTGGCAAAATTTCTGATTAAAATATGTGAGCGGGATAAAGCAATGTGTTCAGATTAGAATTTCAATCAAAATAATTTGATATCTTAAACATGTAAAATGTTCTTCATTGCACAATACCCATTATCCTACCTATTTACGTCGTTAAATAATTTTTAGGTCAAGTGCATTCTGAAAATGTTACTCCACAGAAAAATGACAGACTCCTAAATGGAGTAAAAAAAATATTACGGTACAATTATTGACTTACGGCAGCCATTCTCATCTGAGGAATCCTTGCAGTCATTAGAGTTGTCACAAACTTTACCTCCCTCTATGCACGTACCATCAGCACATTTAAATTCATCAGCTACACATTCCTTCTTTATTTGACCTGAGTAAAAAATGAAAATGTGTGCAACAAAGTGAGATAATATATCAATATAGTTAAAATAACACTGATGGGTTGGGCTGCCCGGTACTGTTTTAGAAGAAAGATCATGAATCATGACAATAAAGTATAAAGAGATTTGTCTAAGCTTTCCACAATTCAAACAAACTATCACCAAAGGGAATAAAATATAATAAATCACATCTAAGTTATTTTAAAGACTAAGAAATAAAACAAAGAAACAGAAATTAATTGACCAAACATAAAAAAAGCAATTTGAATGGATATGAAAACTAGCAAAATTTAAAATTTGACAGGGGACCAACAACATACATTATCCTAGAAAATTATTTTGTTACCTACACTTGGTATTTATCAGATATGTAAACAGACATCTGGTACTTGTACTTTAATGATTTAAAACTTTGTTGTTTTTTTTTCAAGATACCATTATTATATGATTGCATTTTTATCTTAGAAACCTTAAATTCAACACACAAGACCAAACCTCCAAAAAATTGATGAAGGTTTTTGTTTTCCCCTGAGGTACAAAGAAAAATTAACACCATTTAAAAAAAAAAGGTTCCTTACTTAAAGCTTCCTTTCTTTTTCTATTTTTATAATGAATTTAAAAACCTTATTTGAATATTTTGGCCACCATCTAAAGGGATCCATGAAATAAATAATTATCTCTAAATATCATCTCAGTACCTGGTGGTGCAACTAAGACAAAAACAAGACTCCAACTTTCTACTTGAACTTAAGACATACAGAAACTCACAATTTTCCTCGTCAGAGTTGTCTCCACAGTTATCGATCCCGTCACATCGCCTCCAGGTAGAAACACACTTGAAGTTGTTGCACAGGAACTTGTCAGGTAATGTGCAGTTTACTTGCTTGCAAACACTTGGGGCTTCATCAGAGCCATCTCCACAGTCATCTTGAGCATCACAGCGCCAGGCCAGTGGTATACACATCTGCAGCAGTAAATGACATGCTTGATATTCCTTCTCATCCTTATTATGTTCATTGTCATTTTTTAAATACTATTAGTCATGGTCATAATACTCTGATCTGGACGAGACTTGAGTTTTTAAGATAATTTTTTAAAAACCCATATAAAACCAAGTTTTTGACTATACTATAAATCCTTTATATACGAGAAATAACTATAAGGATGTTCATTATAATACTCACTTAAGTGGTTGTTACACTCACTTACATGGTTGTTACACTCACTTACATGGTTGTTACACTCACTTAAATGGTTGTTACACTCACTTACATGGTTGTTACACTCAAATCTAGTTGTTGGACAGTATCGTCCCCCTGGGTACCAGGCGGTGCAGTTTCTCTCATCTGATGCATCCTGGCAGTCTCTATGTCCATCACATTGGTTGTAAAGGCTTGTGCAGTGACCGCTGGCACAGGTGAACTGGTCAGTTGTACATTTTTGGAAATCTTAAGGGAAGACAGATTATTAGAAATAAAAAGAAGTGAGGTAAATTGATTTGTTCATTAATATATTTTTTTTAAATTAGAACTTTTCTTACAAATATTTTTATTGAAAACATATTCTCATTTTGCTAACACAAGCTTCTTTCATGTTCAGTAACTCTTAATGTACCAAAGCTCGGTAATCCGCGTTTTTACTGTTTTTTTTTTACCAAAGTGCGGTAATGCGCGAAGTGATAGAACTCTCCTTAGAAAAGAAATTGCAGAAAATAAAAACTCTTCAGTGCGTGAAAAACAATGTTTTCGACTTCAGGCAATGGCAGCTGTTTCCCTCGCTAGTGTTATCACTTGATTCCCGACGTTTTCTAAAAGTTTTTACTTTTTTTTTTTCGAAGATGCGATTTCCCTGTACTTTATTACTAAAATAATAGTACTAAACTACAGGTAAAAATAGTTTTAAACTCAAAACGGTCTTTGGGATACATAAAATAACAATTCTTATTCTAAAAGATGACGTCAGTATGACAATAATAATATAAATGGATTTTGCGCAATTTTTAAAATTTCATAACCGTTGATCGCAATTCGGGAAATTCTTACAGTACTAAGGCGGAAGTTTTCCGAAAACCTTATGGCACATTAAGAGTTAATTACTTAGTCCTACAGGCTATGTATTTTTGTTAAATATATAAGATTTTTAAAAACCTTTTGAGCAATGATACAAACCTTTGCACAAGCTGTCTTTCTCATCAGACGCATCACCGCAGTCATCGTCGTGGTCACACTTGAAACGACCTTGTATGCACTTATTGTTGGAACAACGGAACTCTGACTCTGAGCATTTCCTGTAACTGTCACCTGTAGTGGAAATGATTCATGATTAATGTTTACAAATAAAAATCCTAATCCAAGCCCACCACCTACTGACTTGACAAAAAGCATTAGAAGATTAACTGCATATTCTGCTGACTTGACAGAAAACATTAGAAGATTAACTGCATATTCTGCTGACTTGACAGAAAACATTAGAAGATTAACTGCATATTCTGCTGACTTGACAGAAAATATTAGATGATTAACTGCTTGTTACGCTGACTTGTTCAAATTCAAGAATTAACTGCACCAAGCCATTTAAAAAACATTTGTACAGAGCCATCATAACTAACACCATGTAACAAGAGTCAATAATTCCAACACTATGATACCAACACCAAGTATCATTGTCAATATAAAATTTCTATTAACTTCTAATGCCCTGTTTATACAAAATACCAGTTGTGAACCTAATTGTACCCTGGGAGTCAATTATGAGGTGTCTTAACCCCTTAACCTCCATCCAACAGGAATGGACTTGATCGTTATGAATGACATTTTAGTCTATTGAATGACCTGGCCATTTGACAGACCAGCAAGTAAATGAGTTGTTTGCTAATTAACACTTTTTGTGTATTATTTTTGTAAATTTTAGGAACTATAATATTTTTAAGACACATTTCTGTTTAAAAAATACAAGATAACTGGTTCTGAAAACACATTTAAGTCAAACATAATACAAGATAACTGGTTCTGAAAACACATTTAAGTCAAACATAATACAAGATAACTGGTTCTGAAGACACTTTTCAGTCAAACTTAGTACATTCGGACCTCTTTGGAAGTCAAGGCCAAAGGGACCTGAAAAAATTTGACTAAGGGAGCTTTCGAGTTAGGATGAATGGCATAATTGGCACAGATTAAACAAGGACAATGTTGATATTGAGTAGGGGGGGAACAGCCATCACGTCAAGAAGGCTTGACAGGAAAGAGAAGCGTGTCTGATGTTTCATATGAGATAATAAGAAAGGAGGCCAACTAGGCTTTGACATACCAACACCACTGAAAAGCCCCCTCCCCCACACACACTTCATTCCCTCCACAGTGGGATTGGGGGAGGGGAAGACTTTTCTTTTAAAAAACAGTCACAGCATGTAGCAAAGGGACTCCCTTATCTTGTCTAGGTAATTTTTTGGTCTCAAAATAGATGTTACGTGGCTCTACAGAACACATGTCACCCCAGGATAATAATCCAAACCCCTTGGAAAATTTAACTAAGGGTGGTTTGAAGCCATAAATCTTCAAGTTAAAGAGATCTAAAATAAATTATTCTTATGGAATTTGGCCTGAACCTAACAATTAATTCGATAAAAAGATGTTTTCAATTTAGGGAATTTCGACTTAGCGAGGTCTGAATACAAGTAGGGCTGTCAATATTGTTGAAAAAGCTGCCCGGGTACCTATCCAAAATTTGAAGGTGTACCCGGATTACCTGTTCAAAATGCCTCAAAATGTTCGTCATTATGCCCGGTATTACTACTATTAGACTTTTACTTCTTTGTTTATTATGGAAAAGGAAATTTTGATGTAATGACTCAGCGATGTGAAAATGATGACATTGTAATACTCTTATAGTACAGCTGTGAATAAACAATGAGGAGAGGGATGCTGAAGTGATTTAGTTTTGGTTGGGGGTGCGTCCGGGGCTAAACAGTATTATAACTGTTGTAATTAACTAAACTTTTCAGGAATTGCCCCTACTTAGTGGACCCATCCCCCAGCATTTATTTTTGTAATATAGTGAAGATTGTTTAATGATTAAAATATGCTTTTTTTTAAACACAAGAAATGTTTTAAAAAATATAGCAGGTGTTTATTATTTTAAAAATATGTTGGAGATAGGATAGGAAACATGTGAGTTGGGGGGGGGGGGGTAGACAAAAAAAAATATTGGCGCGTCGCAATCGGTAACAAAGATGTGCGGCTTATTTCAAAGTCAAAGCCATCTTATTTCAAAGTCAAAGCCAAGGTCATTTATAGCCCTTCCTAGATATCGGTCTTGTGTTCTCAATTGTGTCCTACTGAGTCGACGGTCACTTCCAAAAGCATTTATTTTTGTCATTATAATGAAAATCATTCAAAGATTCAAATATTATTTTTTTTAAAAATAAGAACATAGCAGGTGTTGCTTTTAAAAAAAATATATGGTGGGAATAGGATTGGAGACACCTGTGACTGGGCGGGGGGTATTAGATAAACAACATTGGCCGCAGAATCGGTAAAAAAGATGTGAGGCCTATTTCAAAGCCAATGTCATCCTTTCTAGTTAATCGTAGTTATAGGCGTGGTGTTCTACTTTCCTTACTTAAAGAATTCAAAGAACCAAAACTTTTTGTTTTAAATGATTTTTGTTTTATGTTCAAGGGAAAAAAGTGTATCAAAATACTTTATAGTTTGTCGGGACCGTGTTTTATTACCGTTTGACAGTTATATCTTTTTAAGCGTGTTCATGTTAAACATATTTTACAGTATATATTTTGAGCAAAAAGTTTCCCTTTTGATAAATTATTCGCGAGCCGAAATGTGAACACAGAAGAGCCACAGTCCAAACAAGTTGGTAAAAATATTGCAGTAACATTTTCACGGGTACCCGAGAGCAATTTTACTACCCGGGCAATTGCTCAGCAACGGATAACCGGGTCCTGGGTACCCGTTGACAGACCTAACTACAAGATAACTGGTTCTGAGCATTACTTCCTAGCCCAACTCACGGCACTTGGTGATATCCTCATCCGAGTTGTCTCCGCAGTCATCATCAAAGTCACACATCCACCTCTTGGGGATGCAGCGGCGGTTCTGACACCTGAAATCTCCAGTTGAATGACAGACTGGGCAGCTCTCTTCCTTCTCATCAGAGTTATCACGGCAGTCGTCCTCCCCGTCGCAGCGGGCCCAGTTTGGCACACATCGGTAGTTGGTCTGGCACTTCCACCAGCCAACCTCACACTCACGAGTTTCTGGGGACCCCAAATTTAGACAATTCATATATCAGACATATGCTAAATAGAGAAGTAGTTACACCTTAGAAATATAATAATATTATAATCTGTCTCATTTATAATAGAAGATACCATATACGGTAGCAGAAACCACATAGGCTAATAGGTATCACATTGTATTGGTGTTACCAGTAAAGAAAAACATTAAAAGCTGATTTCCTTTTTCAGAAGTTAAGAGCTTTCAAGTCAGAAAAAATTGAAGGTCTACAATCCGTGGATGGATAATAAATTTATATTTGCTCAATTTCAGAACAGAACCAAAATAAACCAAAATTTTTTTTACATGCTGTACAACAGCATTAGCAGAAGACTTATTTACATCCCTCTTACCACAGTGATACTCTGGTTTCTCATCTGAGTTATCCCCACAATCATTGTCAAAGTCACACTTCCAGTTGGCCTGTATGCAGTTGCCATTGTCACACCTGAACTGGGTGGACTTGCAGGTAGTGTTGGCTAGGTTGGATACAAGGCATGTTGAAGATTATGTCAATGTCACATCCAATGGGATGATGAAGGATGCCAAAACCACTTTAATTCTAAAACCAAACTCTGGAGCTATTTATGGAGACCTGCCTATGTCCCCAAAATTTGAAGCTATTCAAAGCTAATTTAGAGCTTATTTAGCAAATTTATATTAACATTTTGAGAGGCACATTCAGAAGTTAATTTTATCAATCTATTATTATCTTTTGTTAATGTCATGATCCTATTTCAAGTATGTAAATTAAAAAATACAATAAAATAACATCAGTGAGAAGGACACACAGTTGCTGAGGTCTGAGCATTGCTTCTGGAGCTGTCTATTGAACAATCTGATGGGACGATATGGATTAAAGCAGGTCAGGGCCTGGCATGGGCTTTAGTGTCATAGATAATAATGATAGTATCAGTTTTCTCATTTCACCAGCTTGTGAGGTAACAAACTAAAAGAACTTTACTGCAGATTTTCTCATCAGACTTGTCTCTGCAGTGATTTACAAATGTGTTAGATGGCCATGGCCAGGTAAAAAAACTAAAAGAACCTTACTGCAGCTTTTCTCATCAGACTTGTCTCCACAGTCATCCTCAGAGTCACACACCCAGGCCTTGGGCACACACTTCCCATTGTCACATTTCATCTGCCAGGATTCACAGCTGCGTTTTTGGCATCCCTCCTCATCGCTTCCATCTCCGCAGTCATCGACCATGTCACAGACACGGAAGGAAAAAGTGCAGTTTCTATTCTTGCACTGGAACTGTCCAGGGGCACAGTGGGTCACAGCTTGAAGATGAAGAAAATGAGAAAAGTCTTATTTCCTTTGCAAAATCGATGTCTGATCAAAGCAGTTACTGTATTTATTACTTTAAATACATTGCTATTTTCAGATCTATCAATTTAAATATGGCCCTTTTCCATAAATGTTATAAATTGATCTTAATTAATCAGAAATTATTCTTAAAGTATTTATTGTGCAACGGCTATTGATTGTTAGATCCACTCATAAGAGATATAAAGTCTGTTGTGAACTTAACCAGTCATAAGGAGTCATGTAGAAGAAGGGAGTTAAGTTTGAGGCTGTCATGATGAAAACTGTCACTGTCAAACAACAACTGAGTTTGTAAAGTCAACAGGATATTTAATAATTTATGTTAACCTTTGTGATAATATTGAAGATGGTAGAGCAAGAATAAAATATTCCTGGTTTTCCTGGTTTCTTCAGGCAACCTATTCTACTCTTACGCCCCAATTTGAGAAGAGAAAGAGAACTTGTATGTGTTTGTTCTTGCATTTGGGAATGAAAAATGTTTTTATCCCTATGTCTACCGAGTTGTATTAGGTTATTGTTTCATGTACTCACAATGCATTTTCTGTGAACTGCTGTACATGCTGCATAAATTGTTCTTTAACTTAATACTGTGAATGTCTGTCATTAAGCAGTCAGAGAATGAACCAACGAAGTCTACATCATTTTTTATAACATTGACATAGGCTACCTTCTAGTGAAAACTTAATCATAATAAACCTACGACAATCGGAAGGTTCATCAGACCCATCCCTGCAATCTTTCTCTCCATCACACCTCCACAATCGAGGGATGCATCTGTCATCTGTAATTCCGCATCTAGATTGAAAAATAAACTCAAAATTTGTTAAATTACTATATCTTGGAAGATTTTAATCATGATAATTAAAAAAAAAATATTTAGTTTTAATTTTAGGCATTACTTAAATTATTAAAATAATATTAATTAAATTTATAAATCATTATTTTATAAGGTTTAGGTCATTTAACTAAATGTTACATTTTTGTGTAACAAGGTTTGGAACCCCAAAGAACTTAAAGAAACAGAAAAACTAAAATTAAAATGAGGCTTGAATTGTTTTCTGTGAGTGCCAGTGTTCTGTGATCATTTACCTGTACTGTGTGCTGGTGCACTTGGCCTCACATGTTTTCTTGTCAGGTTTCAGCACAAAGAAATCAGGGCATGCACAGGTGAAGTCCTGGCCTCCAGGTGCGATGAGACACAGATGAGAACAGCCACCGTTGTTAGGGCCACATGGGTTTTCACCTGGGAGACGAGAGACAAGGGAGGTAATGCTAAAGAGTGCAACTTGGGACTGTGCCTGGTGTTCTTATACTTTGAGACAGCACACGTTAAGATTCCCACAGGAAGGTTGTGCACAGTTACTGTAGCTGGGAAGTAAGGACAATACAGATTCTGGCTGCAAAGGAAAGTAATGCTACTATCGGAAAGCCGAATCAGCCATTTAGACTTTCATAAGGATATTCAGAAAACTTGAAATTCTTTCTTTGGATCCAATTGCTTGATGACAGACACTAGATCAGATTCCAAAATCTTCTAATAAGAGACAATCTCCGATAAAGAGCTGACATAAGATTTAACAATGAACACCATAAGTGTGAGACATCATTGGAGCGATGGTGTCACTACAGGTAGGACCTGGCTTTCACTGACTTTGATTTCAATGACATCCATCTAGTTGACCCACCTGATTTCTGTTTGAGTGGATGGAAGACATGGACATCCATCGGCCTGTGAGTGACATTCCAGACAATCTTGTGGTTCTGACCAGTGAATTTATTGGCCCTCTCAATGGTCAAATGGTTCCAGTCTGTCCAGTACATGTAGTCCTCAAACAGTGAGATGGAGAAGGGATGAGGAACGCCCTCCAACACAATGTGCCTGTGGCTGCCATCCAGACCTACATACCTGGAAATAAGTTGGAGAGATTTTAATTGTGCTTTCAAACTGATTTTATTATTTATTTTAAAAAAGTTTAATTACATCTATTTATTTTTAAAATCCTTTTGAACAGATTGAACTTATGCATTTTTATGATCATTATAAAATTGCATTTTTTATTCTTTTTTAACAGTTATAAATTATTCACTAAAACATGTATCAGTTTCTTTTGACCACAAAAGATAAATTTTGAGCACTTGAACAGAACTGTCCCTTAACCAGTCGTTGGGTCATTGGGGCACCATTTTGAAATGCACACTATATCATGCCATGTGTCACGGTCCTGCGCTGCCTTCTGGGAGTCACTAAATGACAGGCCGGTCCACTCTTTGAAATCGTCCTCCCATCTATTACTTGGTCTGCCTCTTAGTTTTGGATATTTGTGCATGTTTTTTTCTTTCTCTAATTTATTTAATAATTATTATTTTTAAAATTTCCAATCTTTATCAACAAGACCACACAAGCATTTAGAATGTTGACAATGACAAATAGCATAACACTTACAAATGGCTTAAAATTGACAATGACCGCTTGCATAACATTTACAATGACAACTAGGATACTTATGTATTCTTTGTTGATCAAAGTAATGGATAGACTAATATAATTTCTCTTCATTTCAGCATTTTCACATTGTTCCTTTTTATTTTGGGCTAATTTTTGGCAGAAGAAATGCAGTACTAAAATTTTTACTTGAAGATGCACAGTATCTATATTTTTTATCATATGTAAAAACAAATTTCTGCATAAGGTTGATGAGTCAAAATAAATTTCCTCTTGGTTCATTCAAAATTATTTTAGATTAGTTTTTTGATCTGATCAAGAGGCAATATTCCTGGCTCATCCTATTCACTGCAACTCACTCAATGATATCTAAATGTGCATCTGCCCACCACAGACGGTCAGTCTCAAAGTCAATGGTTAATGCATTTGGCCAGCCCAGCTTATCAGTGATGAAATCTGTGGAGAGGTTCTGACCGTTTAAGCCCATGCGGCCAATGTAAGGTGGGTTCCCCCAGTCTGACCAGTAGACAAACCTTGGATAGAAAGAATGGGGGGTGGAGATTTTTAAAATTTTGTTTAATTAAACATAAAAACATTCCTAATGGATATGACATTTTTTTTTTTTAATTTTAAAGCTGCTTTTCAGTAATATATAAAAACTATTAACATCAAAGCTGTAGTTACTTATTTTTTAATGCACTCTGTTGTATGAAATAAATGATAATTTTTGAAGGTTTTTAACTTTATAAATAGTATTTCTGCTCTAATAGTGTACTTTTGGTTCTAACATCCCAACACTTGTTGTTGCATATTTTATATATATATATATGTTTCATATTGCAATTTCTGAACTTGCTACTTATACAGTGAATGAGGTAACATCTAATTTGAAGAGAAGTGGTGAAAGACCTGAATCATTACTGTATGAAGTCAATATACTTCAGTTATGAAATGATTAATAGTGTAACCACACCCCACTTCCCCCCTGATCAATGTTAAATTTAATAAACTTATAATACAAGGCTTCAAAACAAAACAAAATAAAGAAGTTTACCCATTAAAAGGATGGACAGAAATGGCCCTCGGCCGTCTGATCCCTTCTTTGAGCAGAGTCAGCTGACTTGTTCCATTCATCTCAGAGACACAAATAGAAGATTTCCTTCCGTCAACCCAGTACAGTTTTCTAAAGCAGGGAATGAAAATATTTTTTCCTCATTTTGAAAAAAAAGTAATTTATGCTATTCTTATTTTTTAGAGGTGGGACAGTTACCTTTTGTGCCAACTGAGGTGGGCTGTTGTTTCCTGATTAGGGTAGTTAACATGGATGGTGACAGATATTATTTTACTAATTATTCTCCCTAGCCAAGATATTATTTTGGACAGAGTCAAAATTTTATAGACTTGTAAATTACTTTAAAACTGTTTATGCTTTAAATATTTGATAATAGAGTTAAGATAATTAATTATCAGAGTAGAAATGGAAAATGATGTTGACAACTGTTGTTTTTTGGTTTACACTTTTACGATAATAAAAATTATTATAAAAATAGATTATAGAAATTAAGATAAATAAGAACAAACTAACAGCTGCTATTTCTGGGGTGAAATCAATGATAAAAGATAATAGTATAAAATATATAATACATTATTATATAATTAAAAGTTTAATTCAGTAAAAATATAATAGGTTTTATGGAGAGTGGTTAAGTACCATTAACAACACTGTTAGACAAAAAGAAAACAGATCTGCACAGAAAATTCATTTAATGGTCAATTTTAATAATTTTAAAAGCAAAATTAAATTAGACTATTTCTCTAATATTTAAAAATTCTGCCCGGGGACTGCAGTGAAAGGTCATATCCTCTTTTTTGTGTTTACATCCGATATCCCTCTATGTGGCAAATTCATAACACAGGGAAACTATTTGGGTGATGAAAAAAGACACGGAGAAGGGTTAAGTTTAATTTTATTAACCTCACACTTAAGTAAGGCTCTTTGACTAAAGATGTGTCCATTCCTCAGTGGTGTTTGTTTAAAGCTTAGCATTGACTTGTAGACCAGTTATGTCAAATTTTTTTTCTTAAAATTCCATTGTTGAAAGATTTAAACATTGATTATACTGTCTACCATTGCAAGGCCCTGGTCAAGTTATAAGTAATAAAATGTACAAAAAAGACTTAATAATGTTTATTTTAAATTTCAACCTTTGCTTGATGGGAAAATTGATTTAAATCATAAATACTAATATTATGTATTTCAATTTAATTAAAATAATAAACTTTGAACCCATTTTTTTTCTAATATTCAAATAAGACAAAAAGTTCACTTCTTTCTTCCCCTTGGCCATTCATCAACAAACAGGCATTTCAAGGTCAAAACTACCTGGCAATCCAATCCACAGAAATGCCTTCAACGCTGGGCACATTGTCCTTGACTACAACCTTTTGGTTTGTGCCGTTCAGAAATATACTGTAGATCTTGTGCTGCTTCACATCAGTGAAGTAGATCAGGTCATTGGCAATGTCGAAATCAAGGGAGACAATGTTCTCAAATCCTTGGGCTATTCTGCGGTGGTTGTCTCCATCTAGTGAGATTTCCCGCAGGTAGTAGCGATTTGTGAATATAAGCCACGGGGTGATTTCTGGCGAAAAAAAAAGTTGTTTTAAATGTACAAATATTTACTAATGAGCTCACTAGCACATTCACAAATCAAACCTTGGATTTAAAGACAGAATACTTTTTGTTTTAAACTCCACTACATGCTGATGTTAACTGGACAGGTATTGTTTTTATTAGTGATGATGTAAAGTAAAAAAAAAAGGTCATTAAGCCAGGGTGCCTTCAAATCTCCACTCACTGTCAGTCTTCTTGCATGTTCTTTTGTCTTCCATCCTTTGATAACCATCTGAACACTTGCAGGTGTAGCTGCCCTCAGTGTTCTCACACTGCTGAGAGCAGGCCCCAATCTTTTCAACACATTCATCGATATCTGAAAAAGAAGGAATGTCATCTTACATTTTATTGCTGTTATTTTTAAAGTTTGATACCCTAATTTTTTTAGCCTTCAATTTTCTAATTAATCTTAAAAATTATCACAATTATATTAATCATTTTTTATTCTCATGTTAACAAATGATACAGTTTATAATTATAGCATAGTAATGTTTACAATTATTAAAATCCTAATTAAATAACATTGACTGAAAATGGCCAATTTGTATATTTTCAGTTATTGACACTGATTTCATTATTTCCTTCTTAACTCTTAAAGTCGCAGAAGGGTTTGCAATAAACTTCTGCCTCAGTCCCGTAAGGATTTCCCGTATTACGATCAACCGGTTGTGAAATTTAAAAATTTGCTTAAAATCCATTTATAATATTATTGTCATACTGACTTCATTTTTTAGGCTAAGAATGGTTATTTTACGCATCCAAAAGACCGTACTGAGTTAAAAAAATATTTACCTGTAGATTAGTACTATTATTTAAGTAATAAAGTTTAGTGAAAACGTATCTTCAAAAAAAAAAAGTTAAAACTACCAAAAAAACATCGTGAATTGAGCGATAACACTAGCACGGGCAACGGCCGCCATTGCCGCAAGTCGAATACATCATTTTTCAAGCATTGAAGAGTTTTTGCTTTCCGAGATCTCATTTCTAACAAGAGTGGTATCTAGGGACGCATTGTGACGCTTTACGGATAGCGGGAAGAGACGCATTACAACGCTTTGCAACTTTAAGAGCCTAAATAAATCTACAATATTCATACTCTAATTTGTTTCCATGTCTTTTTTCTTATTTATTCTCAAAAAATAAAACTACAAGCTGAATTGTGCTGGAAAAATCTCACCAGTTATGTGACTGAGGCAATACTTCTATACATTAAACCTCAAAAGCTATTAGCTTTGAAAACCCTTTCCCAACAACCCATTCTACCAGCCATTTACCTCAGCAGCACCACCCCTACAAACCATCTCACCAGTCATGCACCGCAATAACCCCCAACCTCTAAAAACCATCCCAGGAGCCATTTACCTCGACAGCCCTTCCTGTCTGACATGAGCTGGAAGCCAGGGTTACAGTAACACTTGAAACCTGTCAGCGTATCATTGCACTTGTGCTGACACTGGTGCACTCTGGGACTCAGGCACTCATTTACATCTGGAGATGTGGAAAATGAATTCAGTGATGGCACCAGAGCATTTAAACTACTCCCTTAATAAAAACAATCAGATTCATGGTTCTTTGAAAACCAATGGTTCCCCCAAGAATGAACAATGACAAGTTTTTTAAGTTGAATTTCTTCATAGTAGAGAAATAAACTTGTTTGTGTTTGTGGTTGATGAACTGTCAAGTGGATTTAATTAATTTTTTTTTAATAACAGCTCTGGTATGGCTTTAAAAGTAAGAGCTTACAGCTTTTTTTTATAATGCACAAAAAATTAATGTTTGTTTACGTTTATTTACAGATATTACATACACATTAAAAACCAATGGGTTTTATAACATAAGTTAGTTGAGACATAAGGAAGCAGAGGTACACATTTAAGAATGAAAAGTGAAAAGAATTATTTTTTTTTAAACTTTGGTATTACCTATCCAGCCCAGGAGAACCTCCCCACTAACTCTTACAATAAGCAAAAATAATAATTTAAAATGCATCAAACAAAAAATGTCCATGTCATCTATTCACATCTTTTTTAAAAAATCTCATTCACACTATTTAGATAATGTTCACACTGTTCATCTAGTTAATGTTCACACTGTTTATCTAGTTAATGTTCACACTGTTTATCTAGTTAATGTTCACACTGTTTATCTAGTTAATGTTCACACTGTTTATTTAGGTAATGTTCACACTGTTTATCTAGGTAATGTTCAAACTGTTAATCCAGGTAATGTTTACACTGTTTATCTAGGTAATGTTCAAACTGTTATCTAGGTAATGTTCACACTGTTTATCTAGGTAATGTTCACACTGTTTACCTAGGTAATGTTCACACTGTATATCTAGGTAATGTTCAAACTGTTTATCCGGGTATTGTTCACACTGTTTATCTAGGTAATGTTCACACTGTTTATCTAGGTAATGTTCAAACTGTTTATCCGGGTATTGTTCACACTGTTTATCTAGGTAATGTTCACACTGTTTATTTAGGTAATGTTAACATGAATGACCATAAGCTGCAGCTGCACATGCATTAAAAAAATATAATCAAAACTAGTGCCTCATGTGTCTTGCTCAGTATGACCACCTTCAGAAGATATGTGTATTGTGGATTTTAAACCTGGAAACACCCGTTAATCTTTAGTGTGAAGGTAATAGGTAGGAACCCACTTGGGTGACAGTGAAAGAAGATGACAAACTTACTGCAGCGCTGCTCATCTGATTCATCGGCACAGTCAGGAGACTTGTTGCAGACACTCTCATATGGAATGCACTGACCACTCTCACAACGGAACTGGTTGCCTGGACATGTCGGCTCAGGTGTTACTGAACAGGATTGAAAAGTAAAGAATATAGCAAAAAATGAAGAGAAAAAACAACATTTTCAGCTACAATAGGCATTCTGTGTACAAACCATATCAAAATATGACAGAAACAAATTGACCATAAGACTTAGTGAATTAAAAAAAACAACCTTTTCAATATTCTATATGCACCATGTGGACAACCATGAAAATTCACAGCTCTAGGTTGTGTAAACTGCTGCCTTAATAGCTTAAGCTGCTGCATTTATTGTACTTCATAGTTTCAAATGATAATGCATCTAGCTTCAGTGATTGAATTAATTTATAAAACACTAACAATACTTTTGGGTAAATAAATTCAGTTAAAACAAAACACTTGGTTACATTTTGTCTTAGAAATAAAGTAAACCCCTCTATGTTATATACATACTTTGTGTGCATCCTAATCATTTATTAAAGATTTAAACCATCCCACTAAAACATGCACATTTTGGTTTGTTTCATGTGTAAAGATTTATTTCCATCTAACTCTCCTACTAGAAGATGAATTTAAGACTGGGCTAACACAAGAAATGACTGGCAAATGGTGAGCAACTTACAGCAAGTTTCCTCCTTTTCATCAGATCCATCACCGCAGTCGTTGTCACCATCACAGCCCCAGGATTTAGGGACACAGCGGAGGTTGTCACATGTCAACTGTTCAGAGCTGCAGTTGCGGTAGTCTAGAGAGAGAGAGAAATTTAACCTAATAGGCTCTAGTGACTGTAAAAATAGGACTCTTGCACTCATGTGTAACTGACCTGGGCTCTTCTGACTGTCCAGTTGGTCCACTGCTTGACCCACTTAATTCCAGACTCAGTTATGACTTTCTTGTCGGGTAAGCTCTTCCAGAGTTATGATTAGTTCTAAGCCCCCACGCCCTTTATAAATCATTAATCACCCTTTTTATTCCGGTTTCTTTAAGTTGTTAACTTTGCCAAAAAATTTGCCCCTTCCCCATATGCTTAATTATTGCACTTGTTTATTCAATTAGCTAAATGTTTGGATATACGGCCAAAGAGAAATATTAAATTGGGACTATACAGAGGTAGACGATATTCAGTTACAAATGAGCTGAACATAGATTGGTCTCTGAAAAGAACAGACATTGTTGAGTTGGAGAGGACAATTATGGTCAAAGCTGAGGACCAGACAAGAAAAGTGATAAAACCAGGAAGTAAAGATGCAGCTAGAGCTATCAATTTTGGGTTACCTTTTGTTTATTTCAGCATTGTTGTTGAGTTCTTACCAGGCCTCTGAACTTACAAAAAGTGTTTCTATGTCTGTAAAATAACCAAACTCTGAACTAAACCCACCAAACTCTGAAATCAATCCACCAAACTCTAAACTCAATCCACCAAATTCTGAACTTAATCCAGCAAACTCTTAACTCAATCCAGCAAACGCAGAACTCAATCCTGCAAACTCTAGTGTTCACTGAACTTTATAATTAAAATTTCATCTAAATAAATCTAACAAAAGAAAAATTAGGCTTTGTCTAATAACAATGGCTGAGCTCATTTGATCAATTCCAAAAGCATGAGAACAATCTTATAACCAACTGAAAGTGTTATTTTAAACTGCATTCACTGGGGTCAGGTGAGAAAAACCAAAAGAACCACTGCAAATGTTAAGATAGACTTACTGCAGTCGCTGGGCTCATCTGATAAATCCCCACAGTCGTTGTCATGGTCGCATTTAAATCTTGTGGAGATGCAGATTCCATTATTGCACTGGAAGAGAGAAAAGAGGCAGTGAGCATTGTGGTTAGAAGAAGTTGCCTGAGGTTAGAAATAAAGCAAGCTGACAGATTTAACAAAAAATGCTTCCAATAGCTTTGGCCACACCACTCAATTAAATCTTTACCCCCACAATAAACTTTCCTCAGCCAGTGCTGTTTGTTTAGTGAATTGTCACCTGCTATGCTTTGCTGGATACACGTTCGGTTTTTTACAGGAAAAATTTGAGGGAATATCTGAGCCCAGTTTGTGTATAGAGTAGCAGGAACCACATGATGGCTTTGATACACAAGCAGTTGATGTTTTTTTCTTTAGGATGTAGCAAAATCAGGCTGTTATCCAATCAATGTGTATCAGTTGATAAAAACAGAGTTGTTTATCATTTATTAGTTGACCTTTTTTCGTAAAGCCCTTTTCACAAATATTTGGACAACCCACAAAAAGTCACATGAGTTGACAGGGTTAAGTATCATTCAAAATCGGACTGACTCCAAAAAGACAAATAATATGATACAAAAATGCCCCTAGTGCTAATTCACCTGAAACTGGTGACTCATGCAAGTACGAGGTGGACATGTCTGCATCTCATCCTCCCCATTACGGCAGTTACGAATACCATCACAGACTCGAGACATGGAGATGCAGGGATAGGTCCCGTGCTGCTTGTTGGACTCACAGGTGAAGGTGTCAGGGGGACATGTGCGATCGTCTGAAAACATTGGATTTATACATGCAGTTTGGAATATTGAAAACATTGGATTTATAAATGCAGTTTTGAACATTGAAAACATTGAATTTATAAATGCAGTTTGGAATATTGAAAACATTGAATACATAAATGCAGTTTTGAATATTGAAAACATTGAATTCATAAATGCAGTTTGTAGTATTGAAAAATATTGAATTCATAAATGCAATTTGGAATATTGAAAACATTGAATTTATAAATGCAGTTTGGAATATTGAAAACATTTGATTTATAAATGCAGTTTGGAATATTGAAAACATTGGATTTATAAATGCAGTTTGGAAATGTTATAACAATCAACACTTAATTTGGGCTGAAAAATGTCTTTCCAACACTTAAGGCCATTAGATAATTAGATTGACCTTAAAATTTTGTGATCACATAGGTTTTCAAGAGAGGAAAGATTATGCCATCTGGTGTTGTGTGGTTATAATTCAGAGTGAGTGAAATTTGAATTTTCCTAACTTCAGATTCATGTGAATTATTGCAACACTAGATTTAGTGTGGAACAGTGGCGTAGCTAGGGGGGGGGGGTGGAGGGGGCGGTCCGCCCCGGGCGGCACTCATTCAAAGGGCGGCATTTGTAGGCATTTGAAAAATAAACCCAGTCATTTCACAAAACCACCCTTTTTCTTTTGAAGGGGGAAACCATAGTGAAATAAAAAGAATCTCAATTTTGAGTTTAAATTAACGGATTCATGGAAAATTTGTTTCATTACTTTGTGGTTTTTATAACTAACGCAGAACAGTTTAAAATTTTTAAATCGCTCAAAAAAGGTAACTATTTGTTTGCAAAATCAAGCTGTATAAATCACAGATGGCGCTTTTATAAGAAAACTACACACAAAAAAAACAACAACAACACATCACCGCTGGTTAGAATATATGTAGTATTAAAATGGCACGACAGTTTTAGCGTGGAATTTCGACATTTGCAGAATGATGCGCTAACAAATACCTACATGACATAATGCTTCAAATAGTGTGTTTAAATTGCAAGTAGTAAATTATATTACTGTTTTGGGTTTTATAAAATTATTGTAAGGTAACTTATTAAAAATTAAATTTACTTTGTTTTTATTGCATTAAAGTAACACACATAGGTTGGATTTTCATTAATATACGGTTATTCATTAAAAAGGACAATTATTCATTTCTCGTTTAATAAAAACTACAATAATATAAATAATTCCGAAAAAGTCAAACTCAAACATTTCAAGTGCCTTGGAAAATTGACATCTGAAGTAACAAGTAGAACGAGATCAGATGCTGGAATTTTACTCAGTTCATGGCAATCGTTTACTTTTCTATGATATCTCAATTTATGGGAACCCGTCTTTTTTAAATTAATGGAAACTATGCAAACCCATTTGATATGTGCTAATACAGAACGCTGTTACAGAGAGTTGAAAATATCGATTGGATACCAAGTTAAAAGGAGAAAATATTAGTGGAGAAAATTCAGAAGAAGTGTTTCTATCTTTAGAGCAAGAAGTACAACGAGTAATGTTTTATCCATAGATGTAGTTATAAAAGAAAATAAAAGAACGAGGTGATGATTTACATGTCCTTGCAAGAAAATATTCGTGTATAATACTATGCAATCTTGGATTTTAAATGAAGAATTTGAACATAAATTAAATTTCCTTATTTACATTGATAAAAAAAAATGTTCGAGATTGAAAGAGAAAGGACCCATGTTTTTATGGGAGTATATGGGGCTGGTCTTAGCTACTGCAGGCCCCTATGCAGCTTAGTATGCGAAACTGAATGCGTGGGTCCCAGTTTTGGTAGGGATAAGGTATTAATAAGGATAATAAGTGAAAATTACGATAGGTTAAGCCCATGAAAGCGCTGGGCCCACTGCGACCGCATAGGTTGCAGGAGCCTATGACCAGCCCTGGCTGTACCTACACTACAAGAAGAGGCATTATGTTAAAAAAGAGGGGAAATACTCCCTTGATTTATTAAAATATATTTAACATTAAATATTGGAAAATTATTTATTCAACATTACAATTTTGCTAAGATTTTTTTTTAGCAATAGCTATCAGTGTATCTAGTTGTGAAAGGAGCTTCTCCAAACTGAAGTTGAAAAAAAAATATTTTCGCTCCACAATAAGTGATTTAAGACTACAAAATCTTGCAATATTGTCTATAGAACATGATATTGCAAATAATATAAATTTTGATAACATAATAAACGATTTTTCGACTTTGAAAGTTAGATGAGTAAGTAAATGACTTAAATGTATAAATAATAAAAAATATGTTTACATACTGATGTATACAATTTCTTTATTTATTAAAAAAAATTCATATATTTATAATTAAAAAGTAAAAGCATTTTAATTGTTAATGTTTTTGGTTGTAAATTTGGAATATCTTTTTTCTCATTTGGGGTGGGGGGATGACCTGTGACCCTATAACTTTCTTGTGGGCTTCAAAACAATTTTCTTGTATTTTTATAATGTGTATTTATAGGTTTATCATCTATGTGGCCTCTTTTATTACTGCTTACATAAATAGGGCATGCAATGGTAAAATTGTTCCCCACCTTTTACAATGTACTTCGTTTCAATTACAATTTTTTATTCACGCTTATTAATTTATAAAAACCATCATATGATTAACTTAATTAAGAGGCTATCTATAAATGATGTCACGTGGTTTCGGCTGATTTTTCACCCCCTGCCCCCTCGTCACACGGTGTCACGAAACGAAAACTTTTGACCCATTTCTCAATGTGACGTGACAAAGTCCCCCCCCCCCCCC
>MUZC01004400.1:370113-413169 GCA_002072015.1 Radix auricularia | reverse complement strand
GAGGGAGGTACGAAAAGTACGACTTTTTTGCATATGTAATATATGGATAGCCCCTAGGAAAACAGAACATGAAAGAATCAAGGATTGGACAGTGAGTTTGATTTTGTTGTGTGATTTTTTGGACAACACGACAGCTAACCACTGAGATTATTTCACTTTTCAAAAAACATGACAGAATGTTTCCTCTCACTTGTATTCATGCTCGGAGACATCAGGTCTTCCACAACTGTCGAGCCCTTCTTGACACGGCTGATCTTCTTAGAGTTGACCTGGCTGAAGTAGATGTAGTCTTCATGGGCATCGTAATCAATGGCAACTGCTCCCTGGAACAAGAGTAAACCAGTTGTTAAGAGGTTGGCAGCAGATAAGCTGAAAGCTTGAAGATGATCTGGTTAAAAATAATTCAACAATTATGAAAATAAATTAAGAAGGGTACAATTGAATAACATGAGCACTTTTTTTCTCTCGAGATGTTTGTTATCTCCACCTTGATCTGGAAGGGTTTGTGTCTCCAAAAACATAAACAAAGTTGTAATAGAACATAAGGCATTTAACTCTAACTTGGAAATACAATGTGAAAACAATCTAGAACAACATTCAGACACAGGGATAAACACTTTTCTGGTTCAATTCGCAAGAACAAACACATACAAATCTTCTTCTTTCCCGATTAACATTGTGCGTAGAATGTGATGTCTGAACAAGCCAGGAAAACTACACGTTATCAACACTCAAATCTCTGATAAAAATGTAAGAACACACAGAAACCATGGATAAGCAAAGGAGGCAATGTATAAGAAAAGATGAAAATAAAATTGAAAGATTAAAGGTTGATTTGGTCAATGCACAGAGGCTGGTGGCTGTTAGCCATGTTACATTAAATAAATGTCAGTGCTCTCTTTTTGAACAGTAAACCTTTAGAGCCATGAAACACACCTGTAATTCTGATATTGTAGGTATGGGGTTAGAAGTCGACTCAGGGTTCAGGGACAGACTCTGGATCTCAGTCTCAGCAGCAAACAAGAGGAAAGAGGATGGAGCTGGGGGAAAGAAAAAAAAGTGAACTTATTGAACACAAAGCAATGTAAATTATATATTCTATGTACGTTTGATATTTTTTAATGTGATGAAATGAAGAAACAATTTAAATAATAAATATTACGTATATTTAATATTTTTTAACATAGTGATTAGCAGTGAACTTGATGTATGGTATATTATTAATTTTTATGTACACTTATATAGCACAGTATACAGGCTATGGGTCACAGCTCTACACAAACAGACACACTTACAAACACAAAATGACAAAAGATGAAATAAAACTCCCAAGCCTACAAAGCACACGCGAAATTATTTACAAATTTCAAGACAAGTGATTTCTCTCTTTTGAAACGTTTTAAAGCAGCAATAGAAATATATATTTGTGGTCATCAAATTAGATTTAAGTGTACCAAAATCTAGAAAAATAAACAAATAAAATCTCAACAGGTTGACCATTCAGCAACAACTTACTAAATGCCTCAGGCCAGGTTCTGATGACTTTCCCCAAATGAAATGTCGACAGACCTTACTCTGACAGACCACAACTTACCCTGAAAGGCGTCAACTTATCCTGAAAGGCGTCAACTTATCCTGAAAGGCGTCAACTTACCCTGACAGGATTTCTTATCATCTCCAAGGGTTCCTGTTGAACATCCACAATCTGGTTCCGTCTGGTTGGGTTTGGCAAAACACAGCTGCTGGCAGTCCCCATTGTTGGCGGAGCATGGATTGCTTTCATCTGGTCACAGTTATAGGAAGATGCCAGTAGTTAAATATTTGTCCGAGAAAGATACCACTGTTTTAACATTAGCCTTAGTGAGAGTTTTAAAGACCTGGGATTGAAATTCTAAGAAAAAAAAATTTCTTTGGTGCTCTAATCATCAAACTAACATGTAGCAAGAAACAAAACTTTAATTTGTTTTAAAATGGACTCACCTAAGGGCTGCATCACCTGGTCAAAGATGGCAATGTCACTCAGCATGTCGAGGTTACTCTTGATGACCTGTGGTACTGAGCCAGGTGACGCCTTCAAGGCACGGAATATCTAAATGAAAATTTCATGTATAGAAAATAACAAGACGGCTACAACCAGTGGATTGAGTTTCAAATAAACTTCAGCAAAGTTTTTTTTAAAAATGGAGAATGGCCCAACACTGAACTGAAAATTTGGCAAGAGACTTTGGTGGATAATGATACACGCTCTCATGATGCCAGCTAACTTTGGTTCCAAAAAAGCCCTTCCTATTTTACCATGATGTTAGATATCAGAGTATATGAATGTTAGATATCAGAGTATATGTATGGCTTACTATATGGGTTTTGGTAGGAAATAATAAAATACAGAATATTTTTTTATTTAAACAAAGAGAATCCAAAAAATTAGATTTGGATTTTTTTAATCAAGGGAGGCAATACTTGTAGCAGATCCGTATCTATTTTACACTGAAACTAATCAGAAGCACTTGCCAGTTATGTCAACTCAATCCTTACCTTCTGTAAGTTCCTATCTACCCAGTAGACGTAGGACTTGAACACAGACAGGCCAAATGGGTTGGGCGTGTTTGTCTGAATGTAACGTCTGTTCTCACCATTGAAGGAGACGCTCTGTTGGCAAAGACACAAGGTTTGTGACACACTGAGAAACATAGTGTAACAATTTGACTTGATGTTACAATTTGACTTATTTTGACTTGGTGTTAAAATTTGACATAGTGTTACAATTTGACTTAATTTGAATTAGTGTTCTCTTTTTTTAAAGCACCAAATCCTCCCCTGCTCTTTAGTCAACCTATGTCTCCCCACCCCACATACTTTGCATTCAGCCCCTTATCGTCTCTCTACTTTTTCCACACCTGAACATTCAGCCCCAACCACAACTCTTTTACCAATCCAACCCTTGATCCAAGCGACTGTCATAACATTACAGTAGATCTACCTCTTAACAACACCAGTCTTTTCCTTGCTCTGCTTACACCCATCTAGCTAATTTTATGCTAAACCCAGCCAGGTTCCTTTGAATAACTCCCTCTTCAACACTCATCTCTTTTAGATCTGTACGTTACCATCCAACCTAAATCAAAATCTTGTAAAATCTTTTATTTATATATAACATAATTTTTTAAAATGTATTTGTACAAGAGAACACATCTAAGTGACAACATTTTGTTCTCCCAATAACTGTTGGTTTTATTGGATCCTTAAAGTGTTCCCACTTTTTTGTGTCACCCTACAAGAGCCCTGCTGGTACTTTTGGTCAAACACAGAAATCAGGGCCTTAAAAATAACCTGTATGCTGTCCACTATGGCGTCCACCCAATAAACATCGTGAGTATCAATATCAATGGTGATGTCCCTTGGCAGACTGATACCAGTTTTCACAATGACTGTTCGGTTAGTGCCGTCCAGCAATGACCGTTCAATTTTGGCTGTCTGACCCATGTCTGCCCAGTAGAGAAATCTGAGAGAGAGATAGAGAGAGAGAGAGAAAGAGAAAGGAAATCACTCAATTTAGTCAAACAAGATCATCTCCCGTCAGGACACAATTTTAAACATCACTAAGTGGATGCATTGACACCACAATGTTTCTAAAACTAAGATTACTTAATGACTATATTTTCAACACTGGCAGTTGCAACAATTTTAATCTGTAGCAGCAGAGATACTTCAGTTATATACATTGTCTAGCCAGCAACATGTAATTGAATCAAGAAGGTGTGCCCCATGGTAACAATGTGGAAGTACTGGGTAAACAGTGTTTTTGTATTGATACATTCAAGTTGAGAATAAACTCTATTGTTCTGGGACTATTATCTACATTTTAAACAGAAATATCCATTTTGAACAATTTGTTCTTAACTTGTTCAACAGAGCAGTATTTCTAAATATATTAGATTGACCACCAGATAAGCCGGGCTGCAAATCCTTAATTGTAAACAAACATTTAAAAAAAAAAAAACTGCTTCAAGAGCCTTGTTTCTGTTGAAAACGTGCAAACCAAGAAAATCAACAAAAAAAATTTCAAGGTAAATTATTCTACACTGTATTAAAATTAAATGTAATTGACTTGCTCAGAAACAAAACAATCTAGTTTTAATACATTGACTATGCATGTTGACCCAGAGAAAAAGAGTAAACTCATCTTATCAACCTTTGCAACTGTTGAGTCATGTAAGTTTAGTTCTTGTTTTAAATAGTAAAAACAGGTAAATGAATTGCTATTGGTACTTAGGAGAAAGGTTGCCTGCAGCAAATTAAAGGTAAAACTTTTCAGAGTAAAATGGCACCTTTTAACAGGATTCACTGCCACTGATCTGGGCTGCCCCTGGGATTCCCTGATTAAAACTTTCCGGAAGGTTCCATCAAGCCTGGTGACCTCAATGAAGACCTCCACATCAAAAGCGTTGGAGAAGTAGATATTACCTGGAGAAGTAGATATTACCTGAGTTATAAAATGTATGCATATTAGAGTTGTGTGACATATCTTTTATTGTTACAGATGCTTTCTGGGGTCTTATGCTATATAAGTTCTTAAATTATTATTATAATCATTACTTAGCAAATAACTTTTATAATAGCTCTTAAAATGTTCAAGTTACTTACAAAAACATATCATGTAACTCAACAACTATGGATCAATGGATTTTTTTAGTTAACTTTGACAAAAGGCCAGTATGTATAATCAAGGCAGAAAATATATTTAAACCAATCTGTGTTTAAGTCTGAAATCTGGAGAGGAAGCTGGTTGGCCCTAATGATGTAGCTTGATTTGAACCCTAATAATCCACTAGAGGTCCTTATCTTATCTTTTCTTATCTGTCACAGACATTCCTTCTGTACAGAAGATTATTGATTCCTATCTTATCCTTGGTTTGTGTCTGGTTCTGCATTCTTATTAGAGTTTAAATGTTGATAAAGTCTTGGTTTTCCTGGTTACCTCAGGTAACCAATTCCATGCCAGAATTCCGGACGGGAAGTACGAGAATTTGTACGTGTTTGTCTTGTCTGACTATTAATCTTGGGTTGAGGTTTATGGCATAATCGTGCTATAGGAAGTAACAGATTCAAATATCCATACATTTATTTATCGAGCTATGCATCTACAATGACAATCATTACCAAAGTTGATAATTTAAACATCAGATGGTAGCCAAGTTAAACATCTAATCCAACCTGCAATCCAGTCCACGGCCAATCCTTGAATGCTGTGAGAACCTATCCCAGATGTTACGATGTCCTGCAGACCAGTGCCATCTGGTTTGATTCTGTGAATGCCCACTTCCTGCTTACTATTGGTCGTGATCTGTCTGGAGTCCACCCAGTAGATGTAGTTAGCTCCCATGTACACATCAATAGCAAGGGTGGCTCGACCTGGCGTTTTAAAAATAGAATATGTGAATTAAAACAAAACATTTAATAACTGGGAATGTGCACACTTTTTTAAATGAGGAAATTACAAAAACTTTCCACTTGGTTTATTTGAAAAAAGTTGAATTGGAGAATTATGAAAATCTTTTCACAAAGGGTTTTATCAATTTTATGATGAGATACAAATGTAATGTTATATTTTTTTATTTTACAAATTTTGTTTTTTAGATTTCATTTCACAATGCCACTTTAAAAGAAAAAAAGATTTAAAAGAGGTTGGGTGATGATTGGGTGATATATATAGAAATAGAGAGAAAAGAAAGGGAGAGAGAGAGAGGCAATCCCATCAAATTCATTCAATTTAGTAATTTAGCCTAAAAGTAGGGGTGCTGAATGGGCTCATGCAAGGATACATTTATCTTTGATGACTGACCTGTTCCAGCGACTGGGACCATGGCTTCATCCACGTCCACTCGGCTCATCCCAAAACCTCTAATAACTGTATACATGGACACCACAATGAAAGAACTCTCGGCTGAATGGGAGGTAACAAAATTTACAAGTTTGATAAAGTGGGAAATTTCTGAGTCATTGAAGTCATATCAGGGCTATGGACCATCCGCATATTAGGGTGATGCACTAGGGCATGTGGTTTAACATTTCAAATCTGATATTTTTTGGCCAGAGTCAGTAAATTAAAATAAAAAACATGTCTACAACTGGTTTCTAGCTTGAGCATGAAACTGTCCACATTATTTGATGGTTTACATTATTTATCTTTGTATTTGAGTTCAATCCATCAAATGCCATGCCATTGGTTTATCCTCAAGGATGGATTACAAACAAGCTTGTTTTAATCCTTTAATGTAAAAGCGCTAGTCATGTGCTAAATTTAATCTTTTTTTTTCCCGCTTATAACATAGAGTGCACTCAGGGACATTCAAGCTTTTCAATAACTCTTTCAGCATGTAAACTGTGAGGTGATTCTCATGTTTCCTGAACCTGGGTCTTAAGCAGAGAGGAAATCCTGTATGAGGGCTCATTAATCTTCAGCTGATGTGGTTGAACAGACTTTAAATATTACTTGTAGCATGTGAATATGCTGTTCTCAAGAAATTGTTTTTCACACACCCCTTCCCCCACCACAGTAAAAAAAATAAAAGTAACAGGATAAGATGAGGTACTATTAATAATTTTTTTGCTTTCATGAATTGATTTCAGATTCTTTTTAATCATCATGTACTTTCATGGGTGAAACCTTTCTTTCAATGGATACTTACGCTGAACACATTTTTATGTATCTTTAAACTGGCCTTTTATGAGCCTGCCAAGTGAATCTGATGAGCCCTTGGAAATACATCAAAGACCAGTCAAAATTGAGGACTGGGCACTCCATAACTGACTACTCAGTAAAAGGTCTGGGCGTTGTAAATCACAGACCTTTTGTCACACCTAATTGACACAATGGCCATTCATCACTGGCACTTAAGCTTTAGCCAGATTTCTGCTTATTCATCAGTATATTTAGCTCTTTAATATAATTAATATGCGGAACTTTCTTTGACAAAATCATTGGTACTTCTGAGACAAGATTAGAAGTGCTGACTGATGGGACACTCAGGTTTTAGCCTGACACACCATGCAAAAAATTTGTGATTTCAAGTCATTGCTTAGGTAGTGGTTTTCACTTTTCAATCATCAGATGTATGTACCACCCTCCACTGGCCAACCACCATCCTCAACAGTTCCACTACAAACCTTCACTGGCCCACCGCCATCCTCAACAGTTCCACTACCACCCTCCACTGACGCACCGCCATCCTCAACAGTTCCCCTACCACCCTCCACTGGCCCACTGCCATCTTCAACAGTTCCACCAACACCCTCCACTGGCCCACTGCCATCTTCAACAGTTCTTCTACCACCCTCAACTGGCCCACTGATATGCACAACAGTTGCACTACCACCCTCCACAGTCCCACTGTCACCCTCCACTGGCCCACCACCATGATCCACTGTCAATCTCCACTGTTTTATTTGACTTTCTCACCTCCATCTTCAACTGAATCCCAACTATCTTCAACTGTCTGCAGCATACTGCACTGTCTCCCCATCTCTCCTTTCACTGTCTCCCCATCTCTCCTTTCACTGTCTCCCCATCACTCCTTTCACTGTCTCCCAATCACTCCTTTCACTGTCTCCCCATCTCTCCTTTCACTGTCTCCCAATCACTCCTTTCACTGTTTCCCCATCACTCCTTTCACTGTCTCCCAATCACTCCTTTCACTGTCTCCCAATCACTCCTTTCACTGTCTCCCCATCACTCCTTTCACTGTCTCCCTATCGCTACTTTCACTGTCTCCCCATCGCTCCTTTCAGTGTCTCCCCTCAGCCATCTCAACATGCCCCTTGACTGTTTTATTGCCCACTATCATATCCTCACTATCACTCCTCCACTGTCTCACCTGCACAAGATCCATCCTCTTTCTGTTTGAATCCGATGCTGCATGCACAGGTGTGCCCCTGACTCTTGGGAAGACACAAATGTTCGCAGCCTCCATTGTTCACAGAACAGGCATTGGTGTCTCCAGCTAAGACGCAAGTTTTTTTTACAAATCAAAAACACACTGACAAAATAAAGGCCCCATTGACTAAGATTCTATCAAAGACCCATGATTGAGTCATTCCAATGATCTGAGCCAAACCTGAACAATGGTCTCCCAGTATATATACAAATTAAAGACTGAAATAAATAAATTTGACTTTTTAAATTTTAAAATAGTTATAATTTTTTTAAATAAAATTTTGTTGGGGAGAGCCTCTTTCTTTTGAGTTTAAAATTTGACAATTATCTGCCATGTGTATTTCATGAAGATAATTATAGAGAAAGTTGTTTTAAAATGTGAGACAAAAAAATCATCGGAAATTAGAGTTGGTAATCCAGCAAAATGTGCTTCAGCAACTAAAAATTAGTTAACAAGGAAATAAATTACAATTTAAAATTTTTTTTTTTTTAAATGTTCAAAACCCAATTTAAATGTAATCCAAAAACCTTAAGGTGAAGCTGCGCCAAACCAAGCTGATGACTCAGACCAGGTTAACAACACACGAAACAGGTGTTTATGCATGAACCTACCCCCCCCCCCAACCTCCAACACATGTAGCAATGATGACCATCAAGTGAAATTTATATAGCACAATCTCCCCTAGCATGACAGGAAAGGCAGTAAAGATGACAAGACAATTCATCAAGCTGACAAGCCAAAGGTTAGCTAAGAACAGATTCTCACAACAAGATTTTAACTTAAAGATCCACACTTTCTTCATGAATTTCAAGCCTGCTATAAAAATAATACTAAATGAATTTTAACAGCTACCATAAATTTTAAAGCTATAATCAAGAATAATGGATTCAATATTTGAAACACTTCATAAATTTAAATATTGTATATTAATATTTAGAAATATTCCCTACTATAACAAAATACAGATACACAAGGCCACCCTCATTCAAAAACATGTTTTTACACAAACATTGACTGAAAAATAGCAGAACTGTTAGTCATTGCAACTGTTTAAATTTGTAAGTTAAGTGCAAGTATTCACTATTAGTTTGTGAATGTAAAAAATGTAAAACAATGAAGGACCCCTTGCAACCTTTAAAAAAAATAAAATACCTATTTACAAACAATGACTTGAGCTGCACTTGAATAATCAAGTGATAACTTTAAGTTGTGTATGTATGTGAGCAGAGCACTTTATAGATATGTGTCCAATATGTCCAAATTTAAAATAGTTTTATAACTTTTTTGACCCATGACACTAAGTTAGGACCCTTTATTATTTGAGGTGAAAAAGGTTACATGTGTGACAAAAAATCAACTCACATTCATGTCGATCATAGTAGACTTTCAGAGCCCCAACACCTTTGATGTTGCTGCGCAGCACGGCAGCAGTCCGTGGGGTTGGGTATGGGGCACGATTGATTGTCTCATAGATGGAGTCATAGTAGTACAGCCTGTTGTTGTGGAAAACAACCCCTTGTGGGGAGCCTGTCGACACCACCAGGGAAATGGAGCCAGACTTTATGTAGTAACGCTGAAGCTGTGGATGTATTGAGGGACAGTTACAGCAGTGGTCAACACGCTCATATCAGATCAGTTACTTTACAAACACTTTATTGGGTTGTCGTGTGCATCCTCCTCCTTACTATTTGCATATCCATTATTATTAAAGCTTAAATTCAACAACAAAAATGTAACCAATGTTTGGGTCATTTTTAATCATAGTAGAGCATGAACGGGATGTTATGGTTTATGGTTGATTGTGTGTCTAACTGAAGACTTTAAGTACTAAGAAATAAGTGAGGTAAGTACAAGAACTAAAGGGAGATTTATTATAAATTTTGTGGAATGTGTGTCTACTAAGGTATATCTCATTGTGGAATGTGTGTCTAACAAGGCATATTATTTGGGGGAATGAGTGTCTTTTAAAACTTATATCATTCTATAATGTGTCTAACAAGGCAAAGCCCAATGTGGACTGTGTGTCTAACTAAAACTAACCTTGTTGTGGAATGTGTCTGTGAAGTACAAGCACTGGGACTGTGTGTCCAGAGTCATGTAGGTTGGCGTTCTGATCCCCACTGAGAGCAGGACCCTGGGGTTTGAGCCGTCCATTTCAACCACAGCTATCTTGGCTGGCACACCTGGAACTCCACCATCACCCCAGTACAGCAGTCTGTCAAATCAAGGAACATTCACTTAGATCATTCACCTGAGATGTTTGATGTAGGTTTAACCCCAACTTTGAAACTGTCAAACCCAGTACAGCAAACATTCACTTAGATCATTCACCAGAGATGTTTGATGTAGGTTTAACCCCAACTTTGAAACTGTCAAACCCAGTACAGCAAACATTCACTTAGATCATTCACCTGAGACGTGTGATGTAGGTTCAACCCCAACTGTCAAACCCAGCAAACATTCAATATTTTGGATTTTCATTAACAACTCACCCTTTCACAGGATCAACACACAGAGAAAGTGGATTGGCCACATCTCGTCTCCTGCCATTGTTGCTTAGCAGCACCCTCCTGTAGTGTTCTGGGCCATCCAGTCTCATGACCTGGTTATAAAAACACACAAATATATCAACAATGAAACATTGATAAACTCATGGTAACCTGGTTTGACAACCTGATAAAGTGTATTCCATTATTTAATTATAAAGGTAAAATGTGATTGCACAATTCATTAAGTCATTTCAAGATATACATTCCAGTTTGTTACCCATAAACCTGTTTTCTTAAATAATGATTTTGAGTTTTTTAGTTAAGTCTAGCACAATACTTTACGTGATAGTGCAATGCAACCGTTCATTTTATTTGAAAGCTTTTGATTTTTAAAAATTGAAATGAATGATCGTAACTGATGTTGAACAGAGGACTTATGAAATACCTAAACTCCTGTCTAATGCAAAGGCTTAATTGTGTTTAACATCAAGTTAGGGTTTAGAATGCAGACTAAATAGCTAGTGTTTACAAAACTTAATGTCATGGTTACACAACTAAACCACTCATTCAACAATCTAAATTTCATGGCAGGCAACAAAACAACACTCACCTCCATCAAACCGGCAGCAGCGTTGGCCCAGAACAGGTTCCTGGACATCCAGTCTATTGCAATGGCGTTGGGGCTTCCAATCACAGCAGTCGGCACAAACTCGGACGTGTTGCGTCCATTTAGCTGAATCCTTTTCAGACTGCCCTGTGGGTGAATCAATTGTAACTTCAAAAGAAAATGTTGGAAAACAAAAGCTGATTAAGACAACAACAAAACACTCCCCTAGAAAACTCACAATAATTTATACACTAAAAATTCATATGAGTTTTGGTAGAAATTGTATTACAAAGCAGTAATAAAGTTAACTATCAGATTCATTAAGAAAAATAACACTAGGTTGCAGTTGTTAACAATCTGGACACAGACTCCAATAACATAACATCATAATACGCCTCTGACCTCCTCAGCAAACTTAGTTTTACATCAGCACATTCACACAGTAAATCAAATTTTCATCAAACATTCACACAGTACTATTAGCTTGGCATGGCACATTCACAGTAAATCAAATTGTCATCAAACATTCACACAGACTGTTAGCTTGGCATGGAACATTCACACAATAATTTAACATGTCATCAAATGTTCACACAGTACTATAAGCTTGGCATCGCACACTCACACAGTAAATCAACATGTCATCACATGTTCACATAGAGCATCAATTTGAGGGCACACAGTATTTTAAGTGAGGCAAGATGAAGGAAAACTTAACTAACATTTATCTTTTCTACATAGTAGATGAAACCTTCCTTGCTGTCAAAATCAAAATCTTGACCACTGCTGATAGAGCTGACGGGTACAATTCCTGTGACATTGGTGCTGCCCAGTTTGATGCCGGCAATGAACCGGGACTGCATGAACAACAGGATCTCTGAGGAGTCTGAGCAACATGGCCAAAATGGTTAATGTTAAAATAACACCTTGATCACAAATATAAGGGTTAGCAGTAGCAGCCCAGTAGAATTGTTAAACACAATCACTTCCAGAATCACGCAAAGAGTAAGTTAATATGATCTTTTCTTTTACTCTAATAATAAATAGCTAATTAAGGAGATTAGAACATAAATTAACAAAAATTATTATTTGAATAAGAGTATTTACAGTGGTAAACAGTCTTAAAACATGGGGATAGCAGGAATAAGGTCATCTACACATATTACTTGGTCAATAACTATTTTTTTAGCTTGAGGAAAATTAAACCTGATCTATAAGATTTAATACCTTTGACACAGCTGTGCGCTGTACCATCAAGCTGCATCCCTATTGGGCAGGCACAGCTATAGCCACTAGGTCGTGGTGATAGAAGACACAGATGGCTGCAATGTGCATCCTGGCAAGGGTTGGTACCTGGGTCATAATACAAAATAACTTGATGATTACTTATTGAATGAGACATTAGTTTAGTACATGGGTAATGGCTATTAGAAAAACAAAAGACAAAAAGTTAATACAGTTGGACCTCGCTAAGCCAAACTAAGTAGAAAACCTCCTAATATCGAATTAATTGTTGGGTCCGGCCAAATTCCTTAAGACTAATGTGTTTTGGATCTCCTTGAAGATTTTTGGCTTCCAACCTCCGTACATCGAATTTTCCAAAGCATTGGTGTAAAACTAGTGAAAGGAAAAATCTTAATCCCCCATACCCCTGTGGAGGGAGTCAAGTGTGTCTTTATATAATCATGGAGTAGTTATGTTGGCATGGAGTAGTTATGTTGACATGGAGTAGTTATGTTGACATGGAGTAGTTATGTTGACATGGAGTAGTTATGTTGACATGGAGTAGTTATGTTAACATGGAGTAAATATGTTGACATGGAGTAGTTATGTTGACATGGAGTGATTATGTTGACATGGAGAAGTTATGTTGACACAGAGTAGTTATGTTGACATGGAGTAGTTATGTTGACATGGAGTAATTATGTTGACATGGAGAAATTATGTTGACATGGAGTAGTTATATTGACATGGAGTAGTTATGTTGACATGGAGTAATTATGTTGACATGGAGTAGTTATGTTAACATGGAGTAAATATGTTGACATGGAGTAGTTATGTTGACATGGAGTAGTTATGTTGACATGGAGAAGTTATGTTGACACAGATTAGTTATGTTGACATGGAGCAATTAAATGTTGACATGGAGTAATTATGTTGACATGGAGTAGTTATGATGACATGGAGTAGTTATGTTGACATGGAGTAGTTATGTTGACATGTAGAAATTATGTTGACATGGAGTAGTTATGTTGACATGGAGTAGTTATATTGACATGGAGTAATTAGTTATGTTGACATGGAGTAGTTATGTTGACATGGAGTAATTATGTTGACATGGAGTAATTATGTTGACATGGAGAAATTACCAGTAGGCTGCTTGATTATGTTGTACACTGCGATGCCCAGTGGTCGGGAGATGCTGGAGGCAACGACAGATCTGTCTGAGCAGTTGAACTTGTTGCACATGGAAACTCTGCTGGCTGCCCTGTCTGTCCAGTAGATCCAGTCTTCAAAGATGGTCAATGAATGAGGATGTCTCAGGAACTGATGTTGAAGAAGTCAAGTCAGTTCAAAATGCAAAAACATAAATAAGGAGTAGGAATGCCTTGATGTTAGATGAATTTTGTGATCAAAAATAAAAATGCCACAAAATACTCCAAAATGAAGCTTTCAAAATATTTACAGTAACTCAGGTTGCAAAAAAGTGTAAACTATTTAATGCCTTTACATCTTGAGTTTTAAAGAGTAACATCCTTATTTTAACAATTTTGTTATTGACAATAAACATGTTAAATTAAAATAGAAGTCCTTGGGCTTAGAAGTTAACACACAAGTAAAATAAATCTGTACCATGTGAACATTTACAAATACACACATTACTGAAGCTAAAGCTCAGCCCTGATGGGATGTATATCAAAGCAATGTTTCTAAGCTTCATTGCTCTTTACCAGCTCTGAGAAATTTTTACACTTCCAGTTACTCACATGATCATTGGCAAAAACTTGATGCCTGCCAGAGCCATCATAGTTGCAGAACTCAATGAAATCCATCCGGGCATCCGCAAAATACAATCTCTTGTTTGGGTAGTCAATGGTCAGGGCATTAGGCCAGAAGAGTTTTTCGGACACTAGGACGGTTCGACCTGACCCATCCAGTCCTGAACGCTCAATGCGTGGATTCTGACCCCAGTCTGACCAGAACAAATATCGGACCCTATGGATGATATTAAAGGTTTTTGATTTGATTAAATTTACTACTGTTAGTAAATGCTGAAATAACAAAGCCCTATATTTTTCAATAAGTAAGTGTGAATTTCATGTTAATGTTCTCATGAAGGAATTAGCCGAAACGTCTACTGTAGTGTTAGTTTATAAATAAAGCTCAAATTTATTGTCTTTTTGCACAATTAGTTTGTGTATTTTGTATTTTATTTAAAAGCTTTATGCAGTCCCATTCTATATGAATCATAGCTAAAGTTAAACATGTTGCTACCAACCCGTCTCTTGGGTCAACCTCTATGGCCCTAGGGTTGGTGATATTCTCACTGAACAGCACCATCCTGTTCTCTCCGGCCAGATTGACCACCTCTATGGTCTCCATCCCGTAGTCGGTCCAGTACAAGTTCTTCCCTATCCAGTCCACTGCAATGTCCTCCACCACATCAATGCCTGTGGCCACAATCTGGAAAAATAAAAAAATATATCCTATGGTGACTTCTAAGAAAATCTGATCAAAATGTAAGGAGTAATGACAGTGAAACAGACAGGCTTCAAAAAAGGCCTTACTGTTGTTTGTGTCAGTTCTTCCACCCCTTTCTTTGCACTATCTAATAGCAAATCTGCAGCATATGCTACGCCGCAGATTGTATCTAATACTTTTTTTTTGTAAGACAATAAGTCAATTAAAAATCTAACATTGTCATTTTTCTTTTACCTTATACATAAAATAATTTATAAGTACTTCGTTTTTCAAATATTTTTTAGGGGACAATAATCGTAAATTAGGTCTGTAAGCTTCATGCAAGCTCCAAAAATAAAGAGGCAAAACCTTATTCATAAATTCAACTGTTTACACTAGAAATTTCAGCATAAATAAGCCATTGAATATTTCTGAATGTGATCACTTAGTCCAAAAATATAATGTTTGGCCAATGTAAACAAAACATGCTGACCTCTGTGAGGTCTGATCCTTGGATGGTGGTCCTAAAGATTTTCTTAAGGACTGTATCAGAAAAATATATGTGGGACTGGTTGACGTCAATGTCTATGGCGGTCAGGGACCTAAATGGGGGCAGTGGCAGGGGATCATACATCCAGACATCCAAATTAGACTTGACCACAGCTGTCCTGCTGGCTATTAGAAGGCTCAGTGTTGTGTCATCTGAGGAAATTATGAAGCAAATTTGGCGAGTTCATAATTCTTTGTTGATCTGAGCATAATACAAATAAATATTTAACCTGCGCATGCTAATACTCATTTTTGGAAAATATATTAAGTACCTTAAAACAAATAATGAAATCTACCATTGTGAAGGGAGTAGTTAGAATTCATTTGAAGATACTAATTCTTAGTTGTTCATATTTAACCTTTAACTACAGTTGAAAATAAACTCTTACCAACTCAAAACCATCAAAATAAGGTGTTGATCAGATCTTTAAGTAGCTAAGTGTTACAGCAAAATTAAAAGAATATGAATCCATTGTAAATTAAGTTTATAAATTCAGGGCAGTAGCTTACTTCTAATAACTTTACATGTCTTTTTATCAGTCACTAGCTGATAGCCCTCCACACATTCACATTTGAAGGAGCCCTTTGTGTTGATACACAGCTGACTGCACCTGCCAGGGGGAGTGCACTCATCTTCATCTGAATATAACACAAAATTATTTCTTGATATACCATTTAGTACCTCAATGAAATATGATCAAACTGAGCACACATATTCAAATTCTGGTTCAGATATGCGTGCTGCCCCTTGACCACCGGGTCAGCTCAAACTGAATTATTTCACATCATGTGGTCATTTCCATTCATAGGCTAGCAGAAACATGGCCTGCACCATGATTATACGGGGACTCATAAGAAGGTCAATATTAGACAGAACATCTAGCGGGTGCCATTTCATAAAGCAGGATGTCAAACATGCATATGCCCCCTTTGCAGACGAAGGTCCTATGCAAAGGATAATGTTATTTGGCGATTTAAGTGCCAGAATTGAAATTTTATCATTTTAACAGATTAAAAATTAATAGTTACTTTTATTAAAGAGATTTTTTTAAAAAGAATTTATTTTAAGATTGCAAAAACGCTATTAGATATCACTTCATTACACATGCACCTTTTAAATTTAAAAGGTTTTTATTCTAATAGGTTAACTCTTTTTCTCCGGAACAACGCTGCCATTGTTGATTTCAGCACAAGTCTGACATTGTGAAGTTCTGTCAATTACACCTTGTCTAGGATCCATAAGCCCACCAAGTTTTGCAAAGGGGGCATATGCATGTTTGACATCCTGCTTTTAGCAGCGTTGATTTATTAAAAGTGAATAGTTTCGTTTCTTTAAATAGCTATTTAACTAAAATTAGTTTTAATGTATTCTAGAATGATTTCCCTTGAATAAAAAAGTCGGAAATCGGTTGTTTTCACCACGAAAGAAGCGTTTGAAAAGCTTGTTTTCATTTTCGTTTTTACGTTTGTTTACAAACATGGATATTCAACTAGCTCATCTGGTTATTGATCTAATATTATTCTAAATACTACGATGATAAACAAGGTATAGTTTTTTTAAAATTATTATTGAGATATTAATTTTAAATTGCCGATGAAACATACGCTTAGTCTTAGTGCTAGTACTAGTAGTAGTAGTTGATAAAAAAAAATAAGTTGACAAGTCATCTGTTGATAAACATCATGTCCCACCTACGTCTCAAATCTTGATGAATCTTTATACTACAAATAATAATATTGACTATATGTAATGTAATTTGAAAGCTGCTAAACTTTTCACTAAAACTAAGTGTAGTTTTAGATATAATTTAAAACAATTTCTAGTTACAATATGTATAGCTTCAAGTTCCATTGTAAACAGTTCAATTTTTTGTATAATTTTCCAGTGTGGGTGACCATGGATAATGAGCTCTAATATTATATTTTTTTGCTTATTTGAAGTGACATTGTTTCTATTTGGTGCAAAAATGAATATAGTTTCTAAAAAACACTACTTTATTACATTTTAGATAAAAATCTCAATTTTAGTGACTTTGAATGAGGTTTTGTAAAAAAAAAATTAAAATTTTTAAAATAAAACTTTATTTTCATTACAATAAAATCATAATATTTTATGGAAATAAGGTCAGGGGTCTGTGTTGCCTAAAAACATCATTCATTTTCCTTTAATTCAATACCAAATATATCATTATCTGTTAAAAAATAAAAAAGTTATTAACATTTTAAGATGGCATGGTAGCTCGCGACAAATTTCCAAAATAGATAATTCCGTCAAAACGTGGAAAATAATTACGGAGAAAAAGAGTTAATACATGGTGTAATTACATATGGCCTAAAAAAGTATCACTGCTTCTAAAGTCGCCTGCAATAAAGCAGTGAGTGGCTCAGGGAATATATGTCCCCAATAACATGTAGAGGGAAACTGACCTATGCAGACTTTTGTTCCATTGAGCTCTTGACCTCTTGGACATTTGCATTCAGCTCCTCTGGGGGTTTGTAAACACATGTGACTGCATCCCCCATTGTTCTCTCGGCAGCTGTCTTGATCTGAATGAAGGAAAAATGTTGAGCTTTTATTGAAATTCACAGATGTCTTCGTGAATGGCTTCCAGATTTAAACAATTAAACAAACATCAGCAAATGAGTGGACACCACTCATATTCAAAATTGAATGTAAAATACAGCATTAAACAGGAAAATGTATTTCCATCCTTAATTCCAAGGAGATTTAAGACAAGATATTAATAAAGGTAACAAATTAATTGGCTAGGTGGCTGATGGTCCAAATCTAACATTAACAGGATTTACCACCCTCTGAGCCTGTCATTTACTAGTGGAATAATGCATTCCTCTTGTTATCTACTGGATATCAAATCTCAGTTAAGTGTTTATAGATATATAGGGAGTCCTCAGGTTACAACGGTCCCGACTTACATTGTTTTGTGGATACGAACACGCCCCCTAAAAAAATATTAAACCTCATTCCACATTTTTATTAATATTTACTATAATTTATGTGGGAAGGAATTGTATTATCTGTTTTTAATACTTTTCATGTTATAAAGTGTTACATTTTTTTAGCACTGTAAGATACAGTACTTTACAGAACATTTCATATATTTTCTTTATGTCCCGGCTTACACTGAAGTTGGGTTACAACGTTTCTTAAGAATGGATCAACGTTATAACTCAAGGACCCCTCGTATATATATATTGTTTTATTTTACTCTTATCTAGTGGAGACACATTTCCTTCTTTTATTACATCTATTTTCATACAGATTTTGCCATTACTTATAATATTTTATAAATTACATACACTCTTTCTATTGAGAATTTCATTGCATTCTTCATTTAGTGGCAACACAGACATCTAACTGATGCAGCGCAGCAGTTTAGAATTACTGCAAATCAAATTTTGATAAGAATAACATAATACAGGGAGTTCTCGGGTTACGCAGGTCCCGAGTTACGCTGTTTCCCGGCCACGAACACGCCCCCCAAAAAATATTAAAATATAATATTACTCGTCATTCAGTCTTTTTTAAAATTAATTTACTTTAATTCATGTAGTAAGGAATTGTTTTCTTTTTTTGAAATACATTTTTATGTCATTAATTGTTACACTTTTATAGATTTGCACGTACAGTACTTTACAGTAAATTTTATATATGTTCCCATTTACACTGAAAATCTTAAGAACAAATTAATGTTGTAACTAGAGGACAACTTGTATCTGTAATCAAAGGGTGTAAATTTGTGCCAAAACACTAGATGCTGTGAATCTTTTCACACGTTTTTTTATTTTGCACACAGACCAACAAATCTTAGAGGGAAGATTGTGTGTGGCAGTTAGAATCTGGTTCCCTGCAACATAAATAGAATGTTACTCTAAGCTGAATAAGACCAACATGTAACTTGGACTTACTGCATACAGGACTTTCATCATGACCCTCAGGACAGTCAGGATTGCCATCACAGACTAGTGTTGTGTTGATGCACACATGACTTCCTCCTGGGCACTCCCATTTACCTCTTGGGCAGGAGAAAGGGGGCGGAGCTAGAAGAAAGTGGAACAGATTATTTTATTCAAAATAATTATTTTCTAAACAATAATATGACAAAACTATACATGTATATACAATTTCACTCATTCTTAAATGTGTTAATGAATATATTTGACAGTTTTATTGCTAATCTTTTAAAAAATTCTTTAAAGGTTTATAGAAAAATATCTGAAATTAGTTAAAGTGATGCAAAGTATAATAGCATCTCATTCAATAAACTTGTAAATAGAAATGAGAAAATTTTTTAAAATACATTTTTTCCTCCTCTATCCCCCCAATTTCTGGTGCTCTTCAATGCCTTCTAACATTAGGAGGTTTTAGAGTGTAATCAAAATAAAATTTGTGGCTAAATGTTAAGTGATTTAAAAGACCATTGGCCTAAGTTAAAAAATCTGTCATCAATACTGGTTCTCTTTTATTTCTGCAGCCATGAGAAAACTGTCCAAAATATTTCATCAACAACATCCCTGCTTACCACAGGTAAGTGCTGCATCTTCATCTGAGTTATCCCCACAATCATCATCCCCATCACAAACCCATCCATGGAAAATGCAGCGTCCGTTGGCACAACGGAATCTATTACCGTAACAGGTCACAGGTGCTGAAAAAAATAGAAAATGATTGAGAAGTTAGTTTGGTATAGGCACACAAACAAGTCAAATAGAAATATCTTTTTGGCATAAGAAAATCCTTAAGTCTAAACCAGTGCTGGGATTCAAGAAATATAATAATAATAATATTGTATAAAATATATTTTTATTTTTGTAAAAGTAGATATGGCAACTTAAATACACAACATTAGAATGTGACATTTATTTATTACGACCATGCAGGTGTCAAAATTCTGAAGGATTTTTAATAAATCATAAGAAATTGAAATTACTGTATATGCTCTTAATGAAGTAGATCTCGAGTATAAGTTGACCCCCTAGTTAGATACTTCAAAAGCATTTATCATGTTGATAAAAATGTATAAAATGAGTTACTTTACAAGTGTAAGTTGACCCCTTAATTTTGGCCTTAAGATTTTGACATTTCGACTTAAACTCTAGTATATATGGTGTTACTTTTTTAGAATTCCAATACATTTATTTTTCAGCTGAGGAGCCAAAAAATTATGTGAAAAGTTATTGATTTATTTCGTGTGCCCATTCTTCTATTTTTAAATTTAAGGCTAGTTTCTATTTGAGATTCTTCCTTTGAATTTATGTAACTTTTATTTGTTGTTTTTCAATTTAATAAAATGTTAATTTTAAAAAAACTCACGACATGATGCACCCTCATCAGAATCATCATCACAGTCAGTTTGTCCATCACACTTCCAGGATTCAGGGATACAGCCACCATCTTTGCAGCGGAACTGGTCCCTGTGACAGCTGTCTGGGGTCTGTTCAGCTGAATAAGGAATAATTTCAATTCTAAAACCATAGACATTATATGGTTCAGATAAAAGTCCCTAAATCTTATAAATTGAAGTAATTGTCATTAACTATCACTGCCATCCTCACTCACTGGGAATACGGCAGTCTACTCCCTTTATTATTAATATTATATGTTTTTACCTCATTGTAATGTAATTTATAGATTTACTTGGATTTTATAAGGTTAAATTTCATTTTGATATAAAATTGGGTATATTAAAAAAATTATTACGAAGTTTTCCAAGTAACGCATGGTAGCGTTTGTTAATTAATTAAACTTCAACAAAACAACTGGTATCATACCAATATCTTAAACAATCTATTTAAAAATGTATGTAAAAATTAAATATGTTACCATCATGGCATAAATTAACTATGCTTTTTAATTTGTAATGAACTATTTATTTTATATGAGAGATGGAAAGAGAGTAAATACAAGCTTGGAGAGTTAAGGGGAGAGAGCCATCACAGCATAGTAAATGGAAAACATGTACAGGGTATGAGTTAGCCTGACAGAATGTAACAAAACAGCGAATGTTTTGGCAAAGAGCCTTCCTCAACGATCAAACAACACACATATAAAAGAAATATAAAGAAATAAAAAAATAAAAACTTAGCTGTGGTGAAATCCAAAGAGTCTATTAAAGCAATGGTTCGCTGTTTTGTTACGTACTGTCAGGCTAACAAATACCCTGTTTACATGTTTTTCATTTAATAATTTATAAGTCTGATTGCAGTCTCACCCCCATTATGTCCATCACAGCATAGTTGATCAAATGTTTACTTGAGCACTAATTTTAATTATTTAAAAAATATTTGAAAAAAGCTACTTTCTATACTCTTCTATAATAAAAGGTTACATACTTAAAATATAAAATTTGACCAAGTGATCAGAATTGATACTAGAAGTACTTACGGCAGCTCTGCTCATCTGATTCATCATTGCAATCTGGCACGCCGTCACAATGGTGCTTAGTCAAGATGCACTGACGGACATTCTTGCAGGTCCACCTAGAGCCTGTGCAGTTCAAGGGAGGGCAATCTCGTTCATCTGTACCATCATAACAATCACTGCCACCATCACAGACACGTAATTCTGGGATGCATCTTCGGTCATCACATTGGAAAAAGTTTAAGGGGCAAGTGTGTTCTCCTAAATAAATATTGTGCAGTAAAATAAATATATATTTTTAAAAAACCATGCTTATCGAAAAATTCAAGAAATGGTTGAAAAAACAAATGGTGAGGGAATAAGATGTGCCTTAGCTAAGGGCTTGTCAACAAATTTAAACATAAACTGCATAGTACAGAACTAGAAAATACAGGCTAAAAGATAAGTAATACACACAAGGTCATTTTTTGAGATGTACTGATGATCATTTTGATAATCCAGGTTTTGCTCTACCTTGGGCATATTTATCTGGTTTTTTACCCATTTGCATGAAATGGCATGAAATGAAGTTTGGGAACTGGTTTGCATTAGCTAATATATGAAAAATATGTTTTATTTACAATTGATAGATTATTTTTTTAATAAATATAAGCTAAACTGTAAGATTTCACTACAAAAAACCCCCCAAAAAACCAGTTATATTTTATTTTGGTCCTTTCTCAAATGCAACGAAAAACAAAATACAGTGGAACCCACTTACCTCGAGCTCGGTTAGCTCGACCACCCTATTATGTCGACGTTTTTTATTGGAACCGCCAAATTCTCTCTTTGTCTTAGCATTTTCTCGTCGTTTAATTCGATTTTTTTAAGTCGCCGAAGCCTCATAACACGAGCACAAAAAAGGGTCAAATTTGCCACTTAACATCGGTTATCTCGATCCCCATGACCAATCGCCAGCTTTTGAAAATGTTAGCTATGATTTCTGCCTCACCAGGGTCTGCTGGTGACGTCACAGCCCACTTGCGTTGAGACCTGTGTTGCTAACTTAAATCGCCAGCTTTTGAAAATGTTACTTATCGTTGCCACTCACCATCTCACTTCCGTATTTTCGCGCGTCTTATAAAAAGTTTTACGATTGGTTACGTTTATGCTAGCTAACCAATAAAAATGATCGTTCAATAACAGTTCACGCACTCTTGTTGATCTTGTTTTTGGTTAGTCCTATTAGCATCAAGTTACCGAAGGAATTTTAAGTCCATTGATCGTATGGAATAATGGAATATTAAAATGTACCGTGTGCAGACTTGTTGTCATTGGCAGCCATTCATCCTTCAACCTCATTTTGACTATTACATGTACTGTACTACTGCTTTGTTCTCATTGTTTCATTCATAAGAAGTGGCCGTGTGCAAAAGCCATTTAACTATTGGTTAGAATTAATTAAAATATGTCAAAGTTGAAGGTTCAAAAGTTCAAAAGGAGTACCTAATTTATTTGTGTACGTTTATATAAGAGAAGAGTTCGCTTTGTCATGAGTCATATATAGGTCACGATAGACCATTCCGAGTCCAGAAGAGAATGGTTCGGGGACAATGAGGGGATGTGTAGGTTACTTATTTGTGTAGCTTGTAAGGAAAATCAAGCAAGTGGCTTCGAAGGCACAGTATCGCTCAATCTGGGAATCACCGCAAAACGGCGTTATATTTAAACTTAAATGGTCTTTAAAAACGAACGGTCTTAACAACCTTAAGAAAGAGTGAAGAAATAGGGTCCCGATATTCCGATACGATTCTGATTAATCGTCCCATCACTAATTAACGCACAACACGTACATAAAGAAATTTCAAGCGCATGTTAATATTTTGCCGCCATATTGGTTTTCGCTTTAACTCGATCATCGGTTATGTCGATGCCATTTTTCATACCCCAACGCCGTCGACTTAAGCGGTTTCGACTGTAGTATTCTTCTTGACTTCCATTATATCTTCAGTTTTATTACCAACCGTTTCATCTTGTCAATGATGTTAAGATTTAACCTATGACATAACTGTTACAGAATAAAACTATTTTATGATATAGCTTTTATCTATAAATCAATATCCTATCATTATGAAAAACCCATTTTCTGTAGTTTAAAAAATTAGTTAAACTATTCTATAAAATGTATAGTTATAAGTCTGCCCTCTTGATTTACGCCCATACCTAATCTTATCTTATCTTATCTATACAGACACTCATTCTATACTGAAAATTATTGCACCCACAGACCATGCCATTCTGTTGTCAGGTGACACAGCGTTCACAGGCCATGCCTATGAGAGTTCCATGCAATTCTGAAGCAATTTTTGTTTCCCAAACTAATGTCAGGTATCTATTCAGAGCTTGGTGGACTCAGGCACACACTTCGATCTGGGAATAAATGCCTGCCTTCACAGAGATTTGAGCCCATGACCATCAGTACATCAGCCTAAGTGGTGATCCCTATTTTTGTTTCACCCTATTGAAAACTTGTCTTACCGCAAAATTCTCCTTCATCAGAGCCATCGCCACAGTCATTGTCTGTGTCACACTTCAGAGACTGGCTTATACACAGACTATTGTTGCATTGAAATTCCCTGGAGTTGCAGGTTTTAGATGCTGTAGAGACATAAACACGTTTATATTTTTTTTTTTCAAATATAAAAACATTAAGATTTCAATAAAAAATATCTGGGCTAATAAATTCAATTTTTAAAATGAACACTTTTTTTTTAGGCATTAACTATTGTTTAAATTTCTGGATGTGTATTTAATTAGCCTATTATTGAGTATTATAGAGTGTAAATTAAAATCTTTATATTTCGACTCCCATTAAATAAACTGATTGCAATGATAAATTAAAAATTATTAAAATGTCAATATTAGTGTACCATGGCTTAATTTAGAAAAGCTTTTTTCAAATATTTTTTTAAGACCATTTTTTTCTTATAGTGAGGAAAAGTTTTCTTTTTAAAAAAAATTATTAATTCCTAAAAGCATAATTAAATAGTAAATTAAAGTAACTTACAGCAATTTTTCTCATCTGTCATATCTCCACAGTCATTATCTCCATCACAAACCCACACACGACTAATACACTGACCATTGTCACATTTAAATCTGTTGGCAGCACAAGTGGTTGCTAAAAAAGAATATGGAAATGTAAGTTTCACTTTGGAGCAGTAATTCCATAACAATTAGGTCCCATGATTTATCTTAGATATACAGACGCTCCTTCTATGCAGAAGATAATTGCGTCCACACACCATGAGGGATGATGATGATCTGTTGGCAAGTGATGCAGCGTTCACAGAACATGGCTATGAGGGTTCCACACATTACCCAGCCGCCTAACTATTGTTAGGTACCCATTCAGAGCTGAGTGGCTCAGGGACGCCCTAGGCCCCGGGAAAAAATCCTTGCCTTTGCATGGATTTGAACTTGTGACCATCGGTACACCAGTCGAGCACGCTGCCACTTGACCACCATGTAATAATCACAATATCATAAGTGAAAAGGCTTGAAGGGGAGATAAAGCAAAAAAGCAACACATTTTTATTGTTAGTATTTTAGACACTTAACTCTTAATGTACCAAAGCGCGAAAATCCGCGGTTTACCGTTTTTTTACCAATGAGCGGTAAAGCGCGAAGTGATAGAACTCTCTTTAGAGACGAAATTATGGAAAATAAAAACTCTTCAGTGCGTGAAAAACGATGTTTTCGACTTCCGGCAATGGCGGCTCTTTACATCGCTAGTGTTATCGCTCGATTCGCTTTGGAAGTTTTTACAGTTTTTTTTCGAAGATGAGATTTTGCTATACTTTATTACTAAAATAATAGTACTAAACTACAGGTAAAAATAGTTTTAAAATCAAAACGGTCTTTCGGATACATAAAATAACCATTCTTATTATAAAAGATGACGTTAGTAAGACAATAATAATTTAGTATAAATGGATTTTACGCAATTTTTTTAATTTTATAACCGGTTGATGGCTATTCGGGAAATTCTTACGGTACTGTGGCAGAAGTTTTCCAAAAACCTTATGGCACATTAAGAGTTAATAAAATTAGCATATTAAAATTAAAATGCAAAGTCATAAAATGTATTTGAAAATAATAATTTGAAAAAGGAGAATAAAATAAATAGTTTCAGTTCTTATGTACATAAGAGTGCTTATCAAATATAATAATTGATGCTTGTAAAAAAAAAATATGTTTTTAAAAAAAAAACTGATATTTTACACAATTATTTCACAGAAAATGGGTTAAATTTGAATAGCATTGCTTGCTGGCTGAAAAAAAGACCAACTAAAAATTCTACAGTGACACAGTGATACCAGAGTACATTAATATATTTATGTTTACCTTCTGGACAGTTTTGCTCATCAGACTTATCCAGACAGTCATTGTCTCTATCACATCTATAAGAGTTTGGAATGCACCGGCCATTTTGGCACTGAAACAATCCTGGCCTGCAGGTTGTCACATCCACCTCCTCAGGATGGGGTTCACACGTGCGCTGGTCCCTTCCAAGCTTCATGCCATAAGGGCAGCCACAGTGTCGTCCAACTTGGCTCAGCCCTTCTTGGACAGGCACCACAAAACAGAAGTTAGAACAGTCTCCATTCCTAAGGTGGCAAGGGTTTTGAGCTGGAATGAAACAGAAATGACAATATTTCATTAGGCTATAACCTCTTGGCTCTCATGCACACACAGTAACTTATCTATAGTTTCAAATCAAGTTTAAGTTGAAGTTTGCGTCAAAATAAATTGAATTCAATTTATCAGTTATGATTTAGCTGCAGTATTATTAAATGAGGCCATAATATTAGTGTAAAGTGGATTGAAAATAGGGGATGTAATAAACTTTTTCAACATAAGATTTATTCAGATCTCAAGTTCCATTTTTGTAATGAAAAATGTTTATCTGAAGAGCTTCAAAACATTTTTTATTAAGTAAGTAGAGCCAGTCAAATTTTTCTAGGCTGGATTACAGTCTCATTGAATGATAGCAATCATGAGTTAATGTTAATAAAAGATTCTTCAAATTGCTTGAAATGCAATCTTATGAGAGGTACTGAGCTGCTTCATAATAGTTGTCAATGGCCATGACACAAACAGCTAATGAGACATACCTGATAAAGGTTGCAGGCTAGGATCATAGATTCTAATCCCCATGACCCTTCCAATGCCTGATCTCATCTTCAACTCCTGGCCTCCCCTTTTGTTGATTCGAATAATGGACTGGAGTCTCCAGTCAGTGTAGTAGATATAATCTGGAGCACACAACAAACATTTAGAAACAATTAAACAATGTTTAGTCATTTTTTTCCCTCCCATTTCCCTTTATTTTTTGGGGGGAGAGATCATGACCGACACTGTTACTGACAGATGGGCTTTAGCCTTATGTAACTAAATTAACATTAACTAACCATCAGTTTGAAGAGTTTGTATGCTAATTGTTAAATACCAAATAGCCATATTAACCTCTCCCCCCCCCAGTGGAGGATATATTAAATTGACTGGGGTATTCAAATTCTATGGATATCTCACAGCATCTTTACATTTAACAAGGTTGGTTTTGGTGAAGCATATCTGCTAGCAAAGTATGTCAACATAAGGAATAATTTCATTGCACAATTTTTTCTTAAATAATTTTGCTACAAAAGTGTTGATCTCAACCCAATATGCTAATTCATGTTAACTTTGATCTGAGAGAATGGTCAAACTGAAACATCAGATGTTTATAAAAATGCTTCCAGCATTAGATGAGTCAGTCCAAAGTAAATGACTGGATGTTCTTTGCATAGATCTTCCTCAATTATAGACAATCTGTATTTCAAATCTAAGATTTTTTTTTAATCAAAGTTTATAATACATTTGGGTTTTAGGATCCAATAAACTTATAAGTACAGATCTGCTGCAACAGACTTTTTCAAATATCTAACACCAGCCTATTTTTAGAAATAAAACCTTAAAATTTTTGATAAAGTGAATTTTGAGCACAGTTTAGAGAGGACCAAAATGTATAAGTACAGCCTACCTTTGTAAATAGCGATACCAAATGGGTGGACAACAGTGTGACCAGTGAGAGTTTGAAGATCCTCTCCATCTAGCTTTGAATGCTGTATCCTGTACAAGAAATTTAAAGATCCAGTCAGATATTTATGAGCATAATTAATAGGATTAACTTGTTTATGAAATTTGTTGTCAAATAATTACAAGATTTTAAAAGATTTTTAAAGTTCTCGTATAATGAATTTTTGTTTTTTTCTTCTTCTGCCCTCTTAATTTCTATTGTGTCTACTTAGCATTTATGTTACACATCCAGTATATGATACATAGATTAGTGTGCCCTAGTCACTAAAGTTAGAAAAATATCATTGTAAAAATGAAGGACTGTATAAATCCAAATAACATTTGAAAAAAAGTTTTAGGATGTTATGATGCAAAACAAAATTTGAAACCTGCAAAGTCTAATATTTTTGGTCTACATGGGACTTAAAATATTTGCCGAGGAGAAAAATCTGCATGCTTATTTGATGAAAATGTCTGTAATTCATGTTTTGCAGTATTTACAAAGACTTCATGACTGAAATGACTTAATAACTTTAGCAACAACCTCTCCCTTGTTTATAATTAGGGATTCATGACCCACACTTGACCTTTAGTCACTGCAAGTGACGCCTCTAACCAAAATATTTGTGAGGGGAAATTTTTTTTATTACAAAGGTAAATTAGTACTTACCTGTCAAAATAAGCATCTGCCCAGTACAAACGTTCACTCATAAAGTCAATGGTCAAGCCATTAGGCCAGCCCAGTTGGTTTTTTTTAATTTGTGTGATGTTGGTTCCATCTGTAAAGCTGCGGGCAATGTAGGCACTTTGTCTAGAGTTTCTTAACCAATCAGAATAGAAGAGATATCTGTGGAGGGAAAATCACTTTATTTACTATCACACGGGGCATGAATTCATTGAAAATACAAAAAGGTAAGGAAAATAATTTGACATTAATGAACTTCAGGCATATAGAATTAGTCATGCAACAATGTACACTGACAAAAAACAAATTTAGATTTCAGTTTTAAAATGTCAAAATATTATTTTATCATTTTAAACTTAGTTTATCACTGTGAGTCTTAATTTCAATATTTTGATTTATAATTCCTATTTAATAATCATAATATAAGTAGCTATTGGTCCTTTTAGACCAATAAAGTAAATAATTCTTTACTTTACTAAGTTTACATTCCAGTCACACTAACTTATATTTACTTTTAATAATTTTTAAAATTATATATTTTACAAATTCGCAAATACAATGATGTAATAAAATTACTAAAGTAAAAAATTATTTAATGATATCTTCAAAAAACATTTTGAAAGATTTAACATTTCTGCAGAGCTCACCCTTTGAGGGGATGCACAACAATGGATCGTGCATTGCCAAGATTTTTAATTAAATCCCTCCTATCTGTTGGATGGTTAGCTCGAATAACTGAGAGGGTGCTCCGGCGGAAATCAGTGAAGAAAAGGTTTTTTGAAATCCAGTCATATGTGATGCCTTCCACTGAACCAATCTCTGTCACCAGCTGTGGCATGGGCTCTACAGTAACAAAAATAGAATATCAATATTAGATTCAAATGAAAAACTTTCAATAGCTATTTTACTGTTTTGGGGGTGGAAGGGAGTGGAGCGAGAAGAATAAAAAAAAAGATTTTTTAAAAACTAACTTGCTCTAGATTAGCCAATGATAGATTGAATTTAAAAACATTTGGGACATTTTGGAGCAACCCATTTTGAAAAAATAAGGCCAAGCTTTGTCAAGGTAAGGATTTCATGGTGTGTTAACCAAATAAGATATGTTAAGGCTAACGATAAAAGGGATAATGAAAGGACAGTTTAAGCTAGATGCTTTTTTCAGCAAATGTACAAAACAAGAAACAACAGTAAATTTTTAAAAAATTTTAAAATTATTAACTGAGCGTTACAGCATGATGAGTGATGTCAATTAAGTTTAAATGTTGGTACACAGAGTTGCACTATTTCAGCCCAAATTTTATTTGCTCCATCAAGAAACAACATTTACTGAAAGCTTCAATCAGAATTTAACAGATCATTGCTACATAGTTGTTCCTTTATCTCTCAATGAGAGAAAAAAAAAACTAATGCTATATATAATAATGAATTTTTAAATCGATATTTAAGATTTCTTTGGATTATCTTTAATAAATAACACATACCTGATTCCCCAATCTTTCCTCTGTAGATCACTCTATTCCTTACATCAGAGAAAAATACTGTCTCGTTCTCTGCATCATAATCCAGAGCAACGTAATTGACCCCCAGACGACCCCATCGCTGTCCAACAATAGGTGGAATGGAATCTATGGGATATTGGCCTGGCTCATCCAGAGAGATGCCTCGAATGCACCTGGGTGTAGCAAATATGATAAACTTTTCCACCTCTGAAATGAAATCAAACATACATTAGTGGCAGATAAAATGATTGATTTCATTTAGAAAAAAATATTTGTTTCGTTTTCCTATGCTTACACCATTTTAAAAAATTCATCTTGCAAAATGCAAGTATATCTATTTTCCTCATTAACTTAATATATTTCAATTCAATAATATAATAAAATTGTGTAGCTGTATAATTCAGATCAAATGACATATTCATTCAAATTAAGCATTAAATTATCTTAGAATTAACAACAGAAATATTTGCAATTTACTTTTTGCTTAGCTAGCTTTCTGAGGGAAAATAAGCAATTAAATGTTCAAAAGCTAAATGCAAATTATAAAATGTATTTAAAAAAGAACATTTATTTCACAATTAAAAGTTCTCATTTTAACAAGACAAGTATGTGCTTTAATAATTTTATGTGTTTCATAATAATAATATCCTAACTTATACAAAAACACCTGTACTCCCTGTCAGTTCCAAGTGACTTACTTGTGCAGTTGTTAAGATTGTAGTCCAGCTCATAGCCTGACTTGCACAAACACCTGTACCCCAGTCCACTGTTGTCTGCGGTGTGGGACAAGGCACAGATATGCTGGCAGGGGTTGTTGGTGCAGGGGTTGCTGCCTGGGATCATTAATAATCATGTGATCATTTGATACATGATGAATATGTCATACAGAAAAGAACTACGATGGTTAATAAATTCTCAAAATTTTGTGGCATTAAACATATTTTTTGAAATTGTATATCATAAACTGAAATAACAGATGCTGATATTTAAAATTAAATTTATACAACTCATTTCATAGGTATAGTTTGTTGATTGATGAAGAGCTTTTACATCAAATGTATGCAACACAAATCAGAGTTACATTTCAGTTAGATCAAGAAGTTGCAAGGATGATATGAAACATAATTTCTTTCTTACATCCTACATCCAAGTGCCCAAACCCTTATCCCTCCCACCTCAAAGAAATCACCTCCTATGTAGCAATGTTTTTATGCCATTCAAATATACCGGGACAAAAGAACATAGCTGTGGTATAGATTAAGCTTGTTAACGGTTAACCGGTTAGCCGGTTAACTGGTCCTCAGATCAGGATCGGTCATCTTTATTCAGGACCGCAGGACCGTGTAACCGGAAAAAAAAAAAAAAAAAAAAAAAAAAAAAACNAAAAAAAACAACACAAGCCGTAACGCGCCTCTCCCTCTCGCTTTGTCACGGTGAGTAAAAGCGATACCACGATCCAGCTGACAAGTAGCCTAGGTTGGCATTCAAACTAATCAAACCTTCAGTCTCCAAGCTGTAAGCGTGCGTACATGACGCGTTATAGCCTTGCTTCACTGAAGTTCACAACTAATAGTACTAGTTACTAACAGTGCGTGTTTGATGTCAACAACGGTCAAGGCCGAGGCTGTTTCTATTTATATTTATTATAGTCTGTTTCTTAAAAAGACAAAGAAAGCTATGAAAGCATATGACCCCGTGACCTATCCGCATTTTCTGATCACCGGTTTATAGTCCATTTCAGGCATTCAAAAAACGTATTGGCGCACGCCGCTTAGTGAAGTACATGTACCTATATTACGAGAGGTATTTGAAAGACGTAGCAAAGATACCGGGCGATTAATCGGCCCACAAATTCGAGTTCGGTCTTTTAGTGACAGTTTTCCTGCCTATCAAAGGCATTTGTTTACCACATTAACAGTACGGCGAGTGTAGCTCAAACCCTATTTGAACAGAAAAAAACGGGGAGATTGAACGCGTGCGTCGCAAAATTCAATTATTCTGGCGAGTTGACGATTGAAAAATAATATGTTTTTTTTTTTAAATAAATTCCATTTTATCATCATTGTTTACTCCGTAGCCTTATAATTTTATTATATTATTAATTTTAATACGCAAGTTGACCGGCATCACACACAAGAGAGGTAAACATGACATCAAAACGGACGGGGCGAGGCGTTGGTTTTTGAAAGTAATGAAAAATACCTCGCTAACTTTAACGAACAATTCAACCTGTCCTCTTATTTAGAACCACAACGGACGGGGCGAGGCGTTGGTTTTTGAAACTAATGAAAAATACTTCGCTAATTTTAACGAACGATTGAACCTGTCCTCTTATTTAGACCAGTGAACTACGAGTCCGCAACATAAAATATAAAAAAGACAATTAACCATCACTGTTTAGTTAATTTTTTGGATTAAAAAAAAATTCTATGAATTGAGGGCAATGCGGAAAGAGCTGAACGCAAGCGGGGGGGAAGCGGGCTTTGATGCCATCAGACGACGCGAGGCGACAACATTCTCTTGTTAGTTCTCAAAACATTAGGGATATAAGGACGAGCGGTTAACCGGTCTTTTTTTGAATGGTTAGCCGGTCCTCAAAAACGAGCGGTCTTAACAACCTTAGTATAGATCAATCATGAAAGTTATTTTTCTAAAAGAACCTTGCAACATTTCTACCATAGTTTTAATTCAATGGGTAAATTTGTTTGATGACCAGAAATAAAATAAGGATCAACCTCTCCTCACCTCGTTGTGTTAGTTTGTAGAGTGAATGATGGAATGCCAAAACAGCAGTCGGGACTCCGGCATCGATCTTGTATGTCTGCTTCAATGACTTTGGTTGCACTGAGTTATCATTCTTGTCTACCCGCATTATCCCCAGTTTAGTGATGTCAGCAAAGAACACTTGGTTTTCGAAGATGGCAACTGACACAGATGCCGGTATGAGTAATCCTCCTGAAATGACTGTCCGCCTGTCAAAGAACACACATAAATAATAGCTATATTCCAATAAAAAAAAATTCATGATTCATAGTTGTTCACCTGTCATATAACATACAAAAGTCACAGCTGTAAAATGTAATTTACATGAGTCTTAACTATACATCTGTCAGATAACATACATTTTTACGCTAAAGGAAAATTATCATTAAATAATTAAATGTCTTAAAATTACCAATATGATTGACAAATTTGAATACAGAAACAGGTCTACTCAATACAAAAACAGAGATCAACTCAAAGTTAAAATAAGTGGAACTCCCATGTTATGTTTCAACAGGGATTCAATGCAGCTTTCACATATGAAATTAGAGATGACAAAGAACATTAAATCTAAAACAAAACAACATATCGAATTCTACAATCTCAACTTTTGTTTATCTTCATAAAGGCTGAAAACAACAAATTGTAAGTAATTTCCCATTGTTTTCTACAGGCCTTGGATACTCTCCAGTATTTTACAGCTTAAGAAAATAATTTAAGAATAAGGAAAAGCACACCTGTTTTGACCGTTGTAATCCACACTCTCCAGGTGGTCCAGGTGAGAGTCTACCCAGTACACACGTCTGTTGATCAAGTCTAAGGCAAGACCTTGTGGGTGCAGGATTTTATTGAGGCCGAGGTCCCATCTGTGACTGCCGTCCATAAACAGCCTCTCAATCCTTGGTTTCATCATGGGGCCTTTCAAGCCTCGATCAGCAAAAAACAGATACCTGAAAATAAATTTTACTTATCTTGAATCTTGAACTTTAAAAAAATAAGATTATGTAAATTAGATCCAAGCCAAACATGATCTTTGAATTTCATGACATTGGTTCCTCAAACCCTTAGCTTTTTGAAGAACTACTTAAGCTATTTTTATATTAATAATTTTATATTAAAACAGATATAATACACCACTTTACTATTTCATATACAATTTTAAAAACAAAGCTCTTGTATGCTTAAACACATATTAATTTAAATTATAGTGCAGTGGTATAATAAAATATATACAAGAAGGAAGATATGAAAATATATAATCTAACAGTAATTATGTAATGGGTGAAGGCAGTGAAATTTAGCCTAAATCTTTGTGACATCATTCAATGAAAATTGCATCTTATTCAACTTCAACCCCCTTTTTTTCTGTCATGGCTAAGGGGCAAAAATGTTTCTTCTTGTATTTAATATGATTCATCAGTGAAGAAAGTCAATTGATTATAAATGCATGATACACACCACAATCTCCAGTATGTTTTAAATGTGAATGCAAAATTTTCTGTAATCAGAAACTCACCCTATATTTGGGTCAACAGCAACAGCAACTGGAGTCTGCAGGTTGTCAGATACAATGTTGTGCTGGTATCCAGTAGGTATGTTAAACAGCTCAATTCGTGCAGTGTCACGATCAACTATGTATATGCTGTTGGTTAACCAGTCCAATGCTATGTCAACAGGAATGGCCAGGCCTTGTACAGGAAGACGCAATGGAGTTGTGTACCCATTGGCTGGGATAGTATAGATCTGAACAGGAATTGTAAAAATAAAGAATATTATCAAATTAGCAAATGAAAAATTTCCTTGAAAACATTATTCAAAATAAATAAAAAATTGAGTGATTTTTTACTATATCAAATGGAATAGAATTGGGATTAAGCTATTAAATAAAATACAAGATACAAAAAGTAATTAAAGCTTAATCAATAGACTGAGACACAAGTAAATGCATAGGTTACTTCGTTCATCAGTACACATAGGTGATACACATATACAATACATACTATAATATAGACATGTATTATAATATAGCAAATACTTTTGTTCATGTATTTCTTGAGGTCCTACCTGGTTATCAGTGTTGTTAATATAGTAAATCATGTCCCCATTTGAATCCATTTCCACATCCACTGCATCCACTTGAGCAACTTCCTTTACATCACCCCCATCTCTATTCATTGTTAGGATTTTTGTTGTGCTGGTCATAAGAATGCGAACACTATCACCTACATTTTCAAATTAAAATAATTAATAAGTTCCATACAACAATTAATTACTAGACATATCAAGAGAGGCTGAACTAAAACAAACCACAGCTGTCACATATTTTTTTGTTTTGTAGAAGCCAAAAAAGCAGTATTGTAATTCTAAGAGTTTACACTTTCCTTTTATTTCAAATTTGCATGAAAAAAAAGAGAATAACATGTAAAATATTAAATCATTAAGTGTAAATTTTTAAAATTAATGGATTTTAAAACATTTGAATAAGCAATAAAGTTGTTAATTTCAGTTTATCAATAACTTAGCTGAAGTGAAAAAATACTTGAAACTCATTTTTAGCTACCCTCCTCAAGTAAAATAATTTAATGTGCAACACTTAAGCTCCAAAAAATGAATTTTTAAATTCTGTAAATTCTTTTTTTTAAAATTGTAATAGGAAAATCACTGACTGTCTTGAGCTCTGCAGATATTATTCTGATCAAGTGTGTAGCCCTCATGACATGAGCACCCATATGAGCCAATGGAGTTAGTGCAGAGCTGATCACAAAATCCACTTGTTGAGCACTCATTGAAGTCTGAAAATGGAGAATGAGTATCTTATCTGTTACAGACGCTCCTTCTATACATAAGATCATTGCGTCCCACACTTTTCCATGCATTCTTATTGGAGTTTATTAGAGTACATCTTCAAAACATCCTAGGATATTTTGTAACTGAGTTTCAGTCATATATATTCAATGGTAATAACAATCAATTTATTTTGTTTAGATTTACCCCTTAATTCAAGATTTTTTTGTTTAATTAATAATTTTTTTGTCGGCAGAATTAAATATAAAGGGATTTAAAAATATGTTTAATTTATGTAAAAAATAACTTTTTAGCTTGGTTTGACAGTAAGTTATATGTATTTTTTTTAACAATTGTTTTTATTAAATTGTACCAGACTAAGAAGTATATTGAAAAGTTCCACACAAATTTCCTCTGTATTTAAGCAGAGTTTGAAACAGATAAGATCAATATTTTACCTATACAAGTCCTATTGTCCTCCTTGTTAATTTGATACCCTGGTGAACAATAACACCATCCTCCAGCAGGAGTTTGTTGACATGCATAGTCACATGACTTATCAACACAAGAATTAGCTGAAATAGAAATACACTAAAGATTTCTATGGAGCCAATGAAAGAAAATTAAATTTCACTCAATATAATGTTGCAATTAAGTATAAAGAAATAATTTTCTTCGTCTCCATCTACTGCCTGCATGCTAGATTTAAAAATCGTTATGTTATGTTATGTTAGAAGTTATATATATTGTAAAACTCAAGAACTCAACTAGTCTTTACATTTTTGCATTAATGTTAGAATTTTTGACATAACAATAATGTTTGTCTTATGATAATATACATTTTCTACATAATCAAAATTTAAAGGTCTTTAATCTTATGTCGAAGGAACATTGCTGTATCTAGTCATTAAGCAAAATGAGTTTTAATTTTAGGTTAATTTTATTATTTACTTAAGAATTTTTCATGTGTTTCTATTATTGGTTGTTTTCTGGAGTAAATCAGTAAAATTTTGTAAAGATTTATAATATATATTCTGACAGTGAACCCAGAAAGCACACTAGCTCATTGAATTGTTACGTTATTAAAAGGAGACGACATGAATGACATTACATATATTTAACAATCATACCACAGTTTTCTCCTTCATCCCCTCCAGATGAACACTGCTTTGTGTCATCACATACCTGCTGCAGAGGTATGCACCTTCCACTATGTGGACATGGCCATTCTTGAGGGTGGCATGCATAATTCTCTGTAGCAAAAAACCATCCCATTTCAAATAATAATCAGAATTCAAATATTGTTAAAAATATGACATGGGATAATAAATTACATCAATAATCATCATCATTATTATTATCGTAAATGCTCAAACAAAAAAATTGAATGTATTTTAATGTGGCTCAACATATAGCATAGACTATAGGTACCTACATGAGCACCAAAGGAAGGTTACATTTTCAGTTCCAATAATTGGTTCAATTAAATTTTTTGTTGTTAATATGATTCATCTTATATTAAAAGAACATAGAAGCGGATTAGTAAGTTCAAGTTTATATGAAATTAAGAAAAGGCTGCTTGACTTAAATAAGTATTATGTTTTATCTTTCTTTTAAATGTAGGCTAATTATTTAATTTGATGGTCAACTAAATTTATAGTTAAAATATGAATGATGCAGTCAATTTAAAGTTGTCTATGAGTACTATGACTAAGAGAAATGGGGCAGTCAATAAATGACAGGATGAGATTTTGACAGATATTTACCCCCCACCCCACCCCCCAACTTGTAACACCATGTCACAAAAACTTAGACCCCTTACAATATAATGTCACAAAGCTTTGACCCCCCCCCTTCCATAAAAGCCGTATTTTTTAATTGAAAAATTAGCATGTTATATTTTATTTTTTTGTTATTAAATATGCACTTAGTGTAATGCTGCACTCTAATAATACTAATAATATTATAACACATGTGAATGTGTCTGAGATGTGTTACACATGTGAAGCCATTGAAAAGTCATTAAATAAATTGCAAGCAATCAAATATTTAAGTTCCAATTTAAAGTTGCCACCTTTTATGAGATGTCACATTTCTTAAAACCCCCGTTCCCCTGTCACAAAAGCATGGCATCCCCCCCTCTTGGCACGGAGACCCCAATGAATAATGATGCTTTTTTAAAAAAATATTGAAGGCTTAACTTACTACAATTGAGTTCATCAGTCCCATCTGAACAATCGTCAGACCCATCACAGACCCATTCTTGTGATATACACACATGATTATTACATGTGTATTCGTGACCAGCACAGGTTGGGTATGCTAAAAATAGAAATAAAATGGTTAATTTTAAAATTAAATTTTCAGTAAAAGCGAAGTATGTCGACCGTGACGTCACGGTCATGGCGGCCTTCTTTGTTGTTATAGTAAGTTATAGCACGTCCTTTAAAAAGCTTTAAAATTAAAATTCTATAGCTATACCTAACCCAAACCCTAAAACATTCAATTTTCCGAAAATTCTAAAGCTATACCTAACCCAAACCCTAAAACCTTCCATTTGTGAAAATCCTTTTAGAATTTATAGAATTTTCTTTTCCAGCAACTGGTAAAGTCGTGACGTCACTGTCGAGATTCTTCACTTCAGCAAAATTTTCCCTTTCTAAACACTTTTTATAGATAGCTTCTTAGTCTTAAGTCAAGTACTCTTGACTTAAGTCTTAACTTAGTTAAGTTACTTAACTTACACTGTTCACTTACAACTTACAGTGCTTACAGTAAGTACAGTTAGTACAGCTTATTATATTTACTTAATACTTAATACTTAATTATTTATTGATTATTCATTTTATTTTAGTTATCTTATCTGTTACAAACGCTCCTTCTGGGTAATTTCTTAATTTAGCGCAAATTATTTTTCGAGTGGTTTAAAACCTAAATATCAACTAAACTTACTAAGAAATATATTTTAACATAAAAATGTTATATTTTTCTTCAAATTAAACTCCATATTATTCTCGCCTGAAACTTCAAATTAAAATGGAGAACGGGATCATTCATTATATTTAAAATATTATTATTATTAATCTCGGAAGAGTAGATCAAATTTGTTACTATGAATGAAGATGTCAAATGTGATGAATTCATGTTAATCTAACTCTTGAAAGTCAGTAGTCAGACAAAACAAAAACAAAAGTTGTTTTCTGGTTTGAAGCGCTATGAATTATTACGTTGACGTTAAAACATTTGATCTTATTATAATAATATATTATAGATCTACATTCTTTTAATTATACCGAATCTCAAAAAATAAAAAGTAATGTTTTTATTTCATTGTATTATTTGTATTAATTGTAAGTTTTATCCACTTTACACTTCATATATTACAATTATCTGAACCAATATTTTAATATTATCGGACATTTTATCTACCATTGCACTGTGTCTTCAAATTTGTGGGCTCCAATTCAATACTGAGTCATACTAGTCATAGTCATATGTCATATTGTTATATCCTAATAAATTATGGGCCATAGCTTTTTGAAATAAAATTTTTGTTTGAAGGAAACGACAATTTTTATAAGAAACTAATCTTAATTGATCTTTAAAGCTATGTACTAAACACGATTTATGTTACCATTAATAAGCCATATTTCTTGGTGCAGGGCTTAGACTTAGTGGCCCACTTGTTGAGTGGTACTCTAATCTCCACGCACCCAGTGGAGAAGGCAGGCCATGACAGGATAACACCTATTTGACTGGGGGCTGCCCAGTTTGAGGCGGGCGGTAGCTGTCCAGTGAGACATTGGTAGTCTCTCCCACCGTCGGAAGCAGCCGCTGGCGCCTAGCTCTACGTCAATTGAGCGTTGGCTTATAACCGGTAACTGCTGCTTCCCGTGTTTTGTCGACACCTTGCGGCGACGCTGGAGTGTCCTCTCCAGAGGTGATGCAAGCCTGGGCGGGTATTATGGAGAATTAGCTGCTGCCCACACAGCATATCCCCCCTCTCCACGTCAATGGTGTAACCAAGGGAACGACTTGCGTCGATGCAGCTTGGCTGCCATTGGCGTCGCAGGAGCTGCCGGTATGTACATAAGTCTTATGTATAGACCGCCTGTAGGTGCTCCAATTCCTGATTTTCTTTCAGGGTTTACTCCCTTAGCCTTTCCCGCAAGGCAGCGGGGGATTTGTATTCGGAGTTTCCTTCTCCTAGATGAACTACCAGCCAAGGTTTTAACGAGCATCATCTACCCGTAGGGGCGCCAGAACCAGGATTTGAACCCGTGACCGATTTATTATTTTCATTTTTATTTTGGAATTTTTAGTGCCGCAGCGCACTAACACTTTGACCACCGCGCCCTAACAAATACAAAAAAGAAAAAGAAGACCCCAGCTCTTCGAATCGCTAGCTGGAACGTGAGGACTATGTGTCCCGGCATCACTGATGATCTGCAGTCCATAAACGACACACGGAAGACAGGATTAATCGATAGAGAACTCAAAAGGCTAAAGATTGACATAGCATGCCTTCAGGAGACCAGGCTCCCAGACAACGGTTCACTCAAAGAGGCCAATTACACCTTCTTCTGGCAAGGCAGACCGAAAGACGAACCTAGACAGCATGGTGTGGGTTTCGCTGTTAAAAACACTCTTCTACCATCCATTGAACCACCGTCATCAGGCACGGAGAGGATCCTCACTCTAAGACTCAGAACAACTGCGGGCCCAGCAAACATTCTTAGTGCGTATGCCCCAACACTCTATTCAACTCCGGAAGAGAAGGACCAGTTCTATGGAGCGTTAGACCAGGCAATAGCCAGCATCCACAAAGACGAGGCAATCTATCTCCTAGGAGATTTCAATGCTAGAGTGGGGAGCGACCACGAAGCCTGGCCCACCTGCCTTGGACTATTTGGAAGAGGAAAGTTAAATGAAAATGGACAAATGCTTCTGGAATTGTGCTGCTCACGAGGCTTGTGTGTTACTAACACTTTCTTCAAGTGCAAGGATATACATCAAGTATCTTGGAGACACCCTCGATCCCACCAATGGCACCAGCTGGACCTCATTATCACCAGGCGTGCACAACTAGCTAGCGTCCTACTCACTCGCAGCTATCACAGTGCCGACTGTGACACGGATCATTCCCTTGTCGCCAGCAAAGTACGAATAATGAGGAAAAACTCGTACCACACAAAGAAAAAGGGAAGTCCACGCATCAATACCTCCTGCATGAAAGACCCTGCGATAGCGCAGCTGTTCAAAGACAAGGTGAAGGAAAGTCTCTCAAAGATGTCCCCATGCGTCACCATTGACTCCAAATGGACGCAACTGAGAGACACAATCTATACATCCGCAATACAAGCCTTTGGCAAAAAATCTCACAAAAACACGGACTGGTTTGATGAACATTGGGACGAGATGAAACCCGTCACTGAAGCAAAAAGGAAAGCTCTTATGGCTTACAAGGAAAAGCCTACACCTGACAATTTGCATGCTTTAAAAACAGCTAAGTCACTTGCCCAAAAGGTTGCACGTAAATGTGTCAATACCTACTGGCTTAAGCTCTGTTCCAGTATACAATCAGCTGCAGACATGGGCAATGCAAAAGTCATGTACGAAAACATCAAAAAGGCAACGGGCCCCTTGACGTCAAAAGCTGCTCCCCTAAAGTCCAAAAATGGAGAAATTATTCAAGACCAGGCAGCACAGCTAAAACGGTGGGTTGAGCATTATCTGGAATTGTATTCAACAGTTACCACAGTCTCCAGCACCGCTCTAGATGACATCCCAGATATGCCACTCATGGAAGAACTTGATGTCGTGCCCACACAGGAAGAGCTGAGCAAAGCAATTGACAGTCTAGCTTGTGGAAAAGCGCCTGGGAATGATGGAATACCACCAGAGGTTCTAAAGAGTGGCAAGACAGCTTTACTCCAACCATTGCACGAGATTCTGTCCCTCTGCTGGGAACAGGGCTACATCCCCCAAGACCTAAAGGATGCAAATATAGTGACACTATATAAAAACAAAGGTGATAGGAGTGATTGCAATAATTATCGCGGCATTTCACTCCTTAGTATTGTAGGAAAGACCTTTGCCCGCGTTATACTAAAACGTTTACAAAGCCTAGCATCCCGCGTCTATCCAGAATCTCAGTGTGGTTTCCGGTCCGGTCGGTCTACCATAGACATGGTGTTCTCCATACGACAGCTCCAGGAAAAATGCAGAGAGCAGCAGATGCCACTATACATTGCATTTGTGGACCTTACAAAAGCCTTCGACTTAGTCAGTCGCAACGGGCTATTCCAAATACTGGCAAAAATTGGATGTCCCCCTCACCTACTTGCCATCATCAGACAGTTCCATGAAAATATGCTTGGCACAGTACAGTTCGATGGAGCTAAGTCAGAGGCCTTCCCTGTCAGCAGCGGAGTTAAACAAGGTTGTGTACTCGCACCAACACTCTTCGCAATATTCTTCTCTGTACTTCTTCGATACGCATTCAAGGATAGCAGTGAGGGAATCTGGTTACATACCAGAGCTGATGGAGGACTTTTCAACACTGCCCGCCTCCGAGCCAAGACCAAAACGACGGATGTCCTAATTCGAGAGCTACTATTTGCGGATGATGCGGCACTAACAGCACATACAGAATCTGGTTTGCAACAACTCGTGTCAAGCTTCTCCAATGCCTGCAAAGAATTTGGTCTGCAAATCAGCTTGAAAAAGACAAACATCATGGCCCAAGACACTCGACCTCCTCCTACCATAAATATCGATAATGAAAACTTGGAGGTTGTGGACAGCTTCACCTACTTGGGATCCAAGGTCTCCAATACACTGTCCATTGAAGAAGAAATAAACAGCAGAATTGGCAAGGCAGCCGCAACAATGGCTAAACTAAATAAGCGGGTCTGGCAAAACACCAAGCTAACGGAGAAAACCAAACTGTGCGTCTATCGAGCCTGTGTCATCAGTACACTACTATATGGGAGCGAGACATGGACCACTTATACATCACAAGAGCGTAAGCTTAACAGCTTCCATTTGAGATGCTTGCGCCGCATCCTTGGTATTAAATGGCAAGAAAAAGTGCCTAATAGTGAGGTACTAACGCGTGCCAATACCCAAAGCATGTTCTCAATTCTTAGTGAAAGACGCCTGAGGTGGCTAGGACATGTCAAAAGAATGAGCCCCGGCCGCATCCCGAAGGACCTCCTATATGGTGAACTTGCTTCAGGAAAGAGGAAAACAGGTCGCCCACGCTTGCGATTTAAAGATGTCTGTCAAAGGGACATGAAAGCAGCCAAAATACATACAAGTGACTGGGAGTGTAAGGCAGAAGACCGATCTACGTGGCGCACAGTTGTCAAAGAGGGCGTCATAGTAGCCGAGGAGCGAAGAATGGAGGAGGCTGCAGACAGAAGAGCTAGGAGAAAGGCCAAAACATTTGGAAGCACAGAACTCGTGTGTAAAAACTGTGGCAAAGACTGTCACTCAAGGATAGGACTGCACAGTCACTCGAGGAAATGCAACCCAACCCAACGGTGATGCACCATCGTCTCGCGAGACGGAAGGATGCCGGAT
>MUZC01004400.1:352293-368445 GCA_002072015.1 Radix auricularia | reverse complement strand
AAAAAAAATACACGTTGAATCGCAAGGTTTGGGCTTAAATTTACTTAAATTAACTGCTGGTTTTCTTAATCTTTTCAAAAAGGATATTATCAGTGGCTGAGAAATAGTGCCACTCAGGGATCTGTGATATTATCAAATCATGACCCAAGAAATGAAATGCACCCTTCAAATAGTTTACAAAGTTGTCCCTCTTTAAAAAAAAAATTACAATTCCGCTTTTTAACCCCACTCTTACAACAGTGTATACACACTTATACACGTACCATAATATTATTTAAAATCCCGGCGCAAGGGCTCATTTCTTCTAAAATCAAACATAATGTAAAAACCATCTCTGAAAAAATCATTGGAGATTGTTATTCTCATGAACAGTTTTTAAGTCACATTCAATGACTTCCCGTTATCTTTTATTCAAGCACCCATGCAGATCGCATCGGCAGAAACTTGTGTTCATAAAACTAACGGAATTTTTCATAATCCAGTGCATAATTTTAACTATACATAAAAGATTACGTTTTCAATATTTAATTTCACTTTAAGCCATCTATGAAATAAATCTTTATTTCACAACTAATACAAACACACAGTCACACGCGCACACAGACGCACATACACACATACACATAAACACACTCGCACACATGCATATTCACACACTCGGATTATAATTAAGGTAAAAAGAAACATCAAATAAATTAATAGAATAAAAGCTTCATGACGCCACTTAATGTTTTTTTATTTTACGGCGCGCAAAAGCACACCCTCTGTTAATCTCAAACCCAAAATCATTATGATTTTTACGTCTATATTTTCAATTTTAAAAAAGTAATCAAGAGTTGCGTGGTATAGGGGCTTCTGACTGACGGACGCGCTTAGGCGCATTATTATATAGATGTTATGTGTCTCCAATAAGTGTAAAGTGATAAAGTATGAGTTTGATATAACGTTCGTGTGGCGCTTTCACTTCTCTCTATATAATATATAAAGCTGAAAGTTTGTCTGTTTGTTTGTTTGTTACCAATACAAATCCACACCGTTGGACCCAGAGTAGTGAAATTTTGCATGGAACCCCAAATTGACCCGGAAAAGGTCATAGGCTATGTTTCAACCCCAGGTGACAACCCCTAGGGTCTGGGGGCCCATTATTTTGCTTTTTTCCTTACATGAGCTATACAAAAAATGAAAATGACTAATTCTCCTATTTTGCGTGTGGGTGAAAGCATAAAACTTTGGGTAGTTGTTAAGTATACTTCTACGATGGTAACAGGCGAAAACAATATTTAAATTATCACTTACTGGGGTCCGGGGGGCCCAAATGTAGTTTTTTTTCTTATATTAAAAACTGACTCATCACTAATTATCCAACTCTCCGTGTATGTAGAAGCATGACACTTTGATAAATTGTTGAGTATCTTCTCGGAACGATTATTTGCGTTAAAATTTTTTAGAAATCACAAAAATTGGGACCCGGGAGTCCAAAAACTATTTTTTTTTAAATACTGAAAATCGCTACTCATCCACTTTCCCGTGTAGGTAGAAGCATGAAACTTTGGGAATTCGCTGAGTACACTTACGCGATGGTAACATGTAAAAGAATATTTAAAGTATCACTCATTGGGGGCCGGGGGGCCCAAATATATTTTTTCTTATATAAAAACTGACTCATCACTAATTCTCCGATTTCCCGTGTAGGTAGAAGCATGAAACTTTGCAAAGTTGTTGAATAGCCTATTGTGACAATTATTGGCGGAAATAAAATTTTAAATATCACACTCATGGGGGCCTGGGGCGCCAAAATGTTTTTTTCCTTACATGGAAAAAATAATATATGAAAATCACTAATTATCACATTTCTCGCGTAGGCGGAAGCATGAAACTTTGGGAAGATGTTGAGTACACTTTCGGGATGGTAACAAATGAATATAATATTTAAATTATCACTTCCTGTGGGCCGTGGGCCCAATTAAAGTTTTTTCCTAATATTAGCTTTATAAACAAAGAAAATCACTAATTCTCCTATTTCCCGTGTGGGTAAAAACATGAAAATTTAGGTTGTTGTTCAGTACACTTCCAAAATGGTAGCAAGTGAAAACAATATTTAAATTCTGCTTTACTGGGGCCGGGGGACACAAATGTATTTTTTCCTATATAAAACTTACTCATTACCAATTCTCTGACTTCCCGTTTAGGTAGAAGAATGAAACTTTGCAAAACTGTTGAGTAGCCAATAATGACAATAATTGGGGGAAAATATTTTTAAAATTTACACTCATGGGGACTGGGGGCCCAAAAACATTTTTTTCCTTGCAGGGATTACATAAAATATAAAAATCACTAATTATCCTATTTCCAGCGTAGGCAGAAGCATGAAACTTTGGGACGTTGTTGAGTACACTTTTACAATGGTAACAAATGAATATAATATTTAAATTATCACTTCCTGTGGGTAGTGGGCCCCAAAAATTTTTTTTCCTTATATGAGATTTATAAAAACTAAAAACCACTAATTCTCCTATTTCCCGTATAGGTAAAAATATGAAAATTTGGGTAGTTGTTCAATACACTTCTACGATGGTAACATGTGAAACCAATATTTAAATTCTCTCTCACTGGGGGCTGGGGGGACCAAATGTTTTTTTTTCTTCTGATATTGAAAATTTACTCATCAATATTCCTTCAACTTTCAGTGTAGGTAGAAGCATGAAACTTGGTAAGTTGTTGAATAGCCTCTACAACGATTATTTGAATGTTTTTTTAAAAAAAATAGAATTTCTTTTCATGGGGACCGGGGGCCCAAAAACATTTGTTTTCCTTTTACTGAATATTACAATTTTTCCATTTTCCCGTGTAATAAGTACAAACATGAACATTTGGGAAGTTGTTGAGTACACTCCCGCAATGGTAACAGGCAAAAAATGTTTAAAGTATCACTCACTGGGAGCCGGGGACCCAAAAGTATTTTAAAAAAAACAAAAAAACTGACTCATCACTAATTTTCCAATTTCCCGTGTATTTAGAAGCATGAAACTTTAGGGAAACTGTTGAGTACACTCCCGCACTGGTAACAAGAAATTTTTTTAAAATTGCCACTTAATGGGTGCCGGACCCAGTAGTATTTTTTTCTTACATAAAAAGTTAATTATCACAAATTCTCCAACTTCCTATGCAGGTAGACGCATGAAATTTAGGGATGGTAGCAGTAGCAGGCAAACGTATCACTCCATTGTAGTTTTTTTTTTACATCATATTAGCTAAATTACAAAAAAGTTTGGATACTGTGTAAATGTATTTTTACAAAACTTGGAAGATAAAAACTGGATGGCCTATATCAAATTCGTTAGATCATTAAAATTATATTTTTCAATCTTTTGTAGCCCTTGGCCCCTAATTTCTTTTTCGTTAACGTTTAAGACATTTTAACCATTCGATTACACTTGATTTTTTAAAACAAGTTTTAACTAACAAATATATTAATCATGATCCAAATTGAAATAAGCTGTTGTTTTGAACTATACATTTTACACCCATAGGGCCCCCGACCCTTTTTTTTTTTTAAAGTTTTAGTAGTAAAAACACCTTTTATAGCTGGGATCCCGTATGCCATTTTTAACATTAGTTATATAAAAGGTAATTTAAAAAGTGTCTACTGAGTAAATCGATTAATTATTGACCAAATGTGCTTTAAAAAATAATAAAATTTCCAATTGGGTAATGAACTTCTGACGTATATTCCAAGACGGTTTAGTTAATATATTTAGTATATCCACCATGATCCAGATTGAGATCAAAGGGGTTTTGAAGTAGTTTTTATCGGTTCTAAGCGCTAGCTGAAATCATAAATTACCGCTGCAAAGCGCCGGTAATTAGCTAGTGCAATATAAAGCAAAGAAGACTTTTTAGGCATAACCATTTAAATTGTACATTTTACTACATTGTTACGAAGCTTGAATAGTTCACTTTTGAAAGGCAGACAATTAAATTTGTATAAAAAATAATATTAACATTACTATTAGTATAAGAAGTATGATTAGAATAATATGATCAAAAGTCGACCAAATGCGGTCTGATTATTTACAACTATTGGGGGGGGGGTATGCTATAAATTAGACTTTATATAATGACTTTATGGCACTTCATGTACATTACAGCAAAAATGCATGGCTGGATACAATCGTTCTTGGAGAATAGAACGATAAGAACCCACATGGGGGAGTCTCTATCCAGCGAAGCTCGACTCGAGGACGGACTCCTGCAGGGGTCTGCCCTAAGTTGTACGATGTTCCTAGCATACGTTAGCGACATCCAAACGTCTATCGAGAGTAGTTGCGCGATGTTCGCAGACGACTTGGTTGTCTTTGCGTCTGGGAGGGACGTAGCGAATTTGCAGATCAGACTACAGCGCAAACTCGATAAGATCGAAGAATATGCCAACAAGTGGAGACTCATAGTGAACACGCAAAAGACCGCCCATTCCATTTTCACGAATGGCAGGAATGCGCTGAAACATGATGTTGTGCTTAACATTTGTGGGAAGAGGCTGAAATGGGACAAGGAACCAACGTATTTGGGCGTGCGGCTGGACCAGAAACTCCAGCTTCACAACCATATACGTGAACTACGTGCAAAAACCACTGCCCAATCGTCAATGGTGAAAAAGCTGGCAAGCATTGATTAGGGTGCTGATGCAAGAACGCTGAGAGCTCTATATCTCAGCAAAGTGAGAGGAGCCATTGATTACAGCCTCCCCATCCAGGCCTTTGCGAGCAGAACAGCGCTCGAGGACCTGGATAGAGTCCAAAACCAAGCTCTAAGACTGGTTTGTGGGGCGTTACGTACCACACCCAACGCCGCGGTAGAAATCTTGGCAAATGTGGAACCGCTCAAAGTACGGCGAGAGAAAGCAATACTAACTACGGTGGCAAGATACCGTAGAATGGATCGCAACGAACCCTGCTTTCAGATGCAAGACAGATGGGTAAAACGCACACGACTGAAACGACCCTCCTTTATGGATGTGGTCAACGAGCTCGAGGTTTCAGTTACATTACACAAAAAACAGGGAGAAAATATCCATGGTCCCGGCGAGGGGACCTCACGAATGCTACTCTCCGCCCGATCTACGTTTGTCACTGGCAAATGCCGCGGTGGGGAAAAATAGTCCAGTTGAGCTTCAGCACGAAGAAGCACTAAGGACTATTGAAGCCTACGGTACAGGCGTAGTAAGAGTCTATGCAGACGGCTCATGCTTCACAGATGGACGAAGTTGGTATGGTGCACTAATTGAATACCCTGCTGGAGGCCCAGCAGTAACTGAACTGTCTGGGCCGTGTGGAAGAGTAGCTTTGAGCGGGGACGCCGAACTAGAAGCAATTCACAAGGGTGTTAAAGAGGTGCGCCTACGCCTATGTAGATGAAAGAGTTTTCCAACAGTCGTAGTCTTCTCCGACTCAAGATCCTCCCTGAAATCCTTGGGTCGGGGCTCTATGGACACGAAAACTGTCGATGCTGTATTGGAGATCGTTAACAACATTAGATCTCGCGGGGGCATGGTCGTCCTACAGTACATTAGAGGCCACGCAAAGATACCACAGCAAGAAAAGGCACACTTGCTGGCACAACAGGGTGCGGCCCAGCCCCAAATCGAACGCCCAATGACCCAGTTGGGGGTAAAATTGTGGCTAAAAGACCATTTCACGGAAAAATGGCTCAAAAGTTGGGAGAATGGTGACACGGCAAGGACGCTTTACAGTAAAATGCCGCGACCGCGCAAGCGAGATCCCTAGTGGAAACTGCCTCGTAGCTGCCAGTCCCTCATCACGCAGATGCGGACTGGACATTATCCAACAAACAGCTACTTTCACAGGCTAGACAGAAACAGGGAACCCGGCTGCCGTTTATGTGGCATGGCCGAGGAGACAGTGGCACATCTGCTGACCGATTGTTCTGCGGCTATTGGGGACGCGGACGGGTCAGGCAGCCATCGCACGGCTGACGAATATCTCCATGGCGACGCCCTTATGTTGAGGCTCGCCGTTGGTATTGCAGGCCGGGTTATAAGAGTCTGAGTGACTCAACCCTCAAATGAGAATGACACATATTTAGCTCTTTATCAACACATTTTTTGTTGTTTTGCTTGCACCTTCAACTTTCAATAATACATCTAATTTTATATTTTAAAATAGATTTTACAAGCTAGATATTTGCCAATTAAAATAACCGGTACAAAACCGTACAAGTATCGGTGTTAATTAAGCGGATAAAGATGTTTTTGTACATTAATAGATATGCCAGATAGTCTAATTAATTGGAAACTCGAGAAATAAGGAGAACTCATTATAAATTTCGAAATCTTACTGCAATCTGCCGTCTCGTCACTCTGATCCCCGCAGTCATTATTATGATCACATCTTGCTGCCTTTGAAATGCATCGACAGTTTACACATTGGAATTGATCTTCAAGGCACGGCTGACAAACTGCAATATAAATTTAAAATATAAGCTAAAAATAAAATATTAGTATTGAGAAATATGTATTGTCAATTTTAGTCTTGAAAAAATGTTTAATCGTCGCTTTAATTACACTTATTTAGTACAAACGCTCCTTCTACGCCAATACACTTAATTATGTCTAGTCTTGCACTTTAATTAGAGAGTTGAATGTTTATAGTGCTTTTGTTTCTATTTGTTCAGGCCACACATTCCCCGTCCGAATTTCAGAGAAGAAAAAGGAGGATTTTTATTATTATTTTTTTTTCTTATGGAAAAAAAAAATGTTTTTCTATCTATTTTTGTATTAAACTATTGATGAGTTGATTTTTATTTTCAAACAACGAGTGTGAGTTCCAGTAAAAGTTTAATTAATAAATGTAAAAATAAAGCAATTAATTATATCTTGGAAATACAACACAAATATAACTAAAACCCAATACGACCCTCAGGTAGACATGGGATAGAAACACGTTTCTAATTCCGTATGCAGCAGGGAAAAAACGCATACAAATTCTCGATCTTCCTGTCCGGAATTCGGACGTGGTATGGGTTGCCTGAGGAAACCAGGAAAAAACAACACTATTTCAACATTTAAAATCCAATAAAAGTGCAAGACTAGACATAAACCATGGATAATCGTATGACGCAATAATCTTCTGTGTAGAAGGGGCGTCTGTAAAAAATTAGGTAATATAATTCTTGAAGTTAATTTTTCCAAAGGCTTTAATTAACACTTATTTAATAAAGTAAATTATTTGGTCACAATGAAAAAAACACACTAAAGCTGAATTCGGGACAAACGTTTAACTTCTTATCTTATTTTATCTTATCTGATCTTATCTTATCTTATCTTAAAAGAACTCTTCACAAACACCAAGAGGTGGAGAGGGAGGGAGAGAGAGATAGAGAGAGAGAGAGAGAGAGAGAGAGAGAGAGAGAGAAAGCATTCAATCATTTGGAGCAGTAGTTAATCAATAATCAAATTATATTTTTAAAATAATGTTTCCTTTATTAAAAAGCCTTTATTAATTGTTTTTTTTTTTTAAAAGTATGTTTCTGATATCAGTAGCCCTGTGTGAAGCGCACAATAGGATTTTGGACAAAATATGGGTGAGACTGCAATCAGGCTTTAAGATAAAAAAAATAATATGTTTATAAAATAGGTTATGTATATTGTTTAATCCTGACAATGCGTCACAGAACAATGTTCGTTGTCAGGCCTCAACATACCCTGCCATAATAACATGTATACATATTTACAAAATGATTTGATTGTGCGAATAGAAGGTGGCTGAAAATCTTTGGAAACTTTTATTTCTTGTCAATCATGTGAAATTCGCTAGGTATTTTCTTGATACCGGCGTTAGATCATAATATATACATTCATGTTATGCTAGCAAAATACTCGCGCTTTGCAGCGAAAAAATATGATTTTAGTTATGTGTTGAAAACCCGCGTTATACCAATTCAAAACACAAATTGATTTTAATCTAGATCATAATGGATATACTAAATATAATTCACCGTCTTTTGTGTCTGTATTTCGTGGCCCCGTGGAAAGACTGAAGTAAAAATTGACAGACTTCCCTTGATCCTATCGAGCTGATATTTTAAATATTTTTTTCGCCTGATAGCATTGTAGCATTACGGGAGGGTACTCAAAAACTTCCCAAAGTTTTGCTTCTATGTACACGGACAATGGGAGAATTAGTAATGTATCAGTTTTAATGTACGACGAAAACTACATTTGGACCCCCAGCCCCCATTTAGGAATAAATTAAATGTATTTAGCCTGTTAACATCGCAGGATTGTACAACAACTTCCAAAAGTTTTATGTGTCCTACCTACACGGGAAGTTGGAGATTTAATGATGAATCTGTTTCAGATAACTTATAAAATGGAGAAAAAACTACATTTGGCCCCCCGCCCCCCCCCCCTTCATGAGTGGGAGTTTTACATTTATTTTTCGCCAATTATCGTCGGGAGATTGTGCACGATAACTTCAGAAAGTTTCAAGTTTTACAATTTACCTACAAGGAAAATTGGAGAATTTGTGATGAGTTGATTTTTAATTTAAGAAAAAGCTACATTCGGGCCACCGACCCCAGTAAGTGATAATTTAAATAGTTTTTCGCCTGTTACCGTCGCGAAAGTGTACTCAACAATTTCCCAAAATTTGATGCTTCTACCTACACCGGAAATAGGAGAAATAGTGATGTTCAGTTTTTATGTAGTACATATAAGGAAAAAAATACGTTTACATTTGGCCCCCCGGCCTTCAGTAAGGGATATTTTAAATATTTTTTCACCTGCTACCATCGCGGAAGTGTACTTAACAACTTCCCAAAGTTTCATTTTTCTACCTACACGGGAAATAGGAGAATTAGGGATTTTTAGTTTTTACAACGCTCATATAAGGAAAAATTACACGAGTGGGCATTATTTAAAAAAAAAAATTAACCAGTTATCCTCGCGAGAGTGTACTCAATAACTTCCCAAAGTTTCATGCTCCTACTTACACGGGAAGTAGTAGATTTAATGATGAGTCTGTTTACTATAGCTCATAAAGGGGGGGGGGCTAAATTTTGGCCCCCGGCCCCCAGATAGTGATATTTTTATATTACCATCTCGGAAGTGTAGTCAGCAACTTCCCAAAGTTTCATGCTTTTGCCTACATAGGCAAAGAAAGAATTAGTGATGAGTCACTTTTTATAAAGATCACAAAAGGGGGAAAAAACTTGTTTGGGCCCCCCTGGCCATTCATGAGTGGGAAATTTAAAATTCTTTTTGTTGTAAGAGTGTACTCAACAACTCCCCAATGTTTCATGCTTCTACCTACCCGGAAAATTGGAGAATTAGTTAGTGATTTACAAGTTAAATATAGCTCATTTAAGGTAAAACTACATTTTGGCCCCACTCCCCATGATTGGGAATTTTAACTTTCTTTTTCGCCAATTATCGTCGGGAGAGTGTGCTCAATAGCCTACATTCCAAAAGTTTCATGTTTTTACCTACACGGAAATTAGGAGTATTATTGAAGAGTCGATTTTTAATATAAGAAAAAACCACATATTTGGACCCCCATCCCCCATGATTGAGAATTTTAAAATTATTGTTCGCCAATTATCGTCGGAATGGTGGGGCAACGGAAAATGAGATGCTCACGCTTAGCACCATTATTCCTTAATATATCGTCGATAGATTAACCTCCCCTTTCTCCTTAAGTTAATGGATGAAAAAGACCACACTTCACAACTATGACAATGTCTGAAAGAAGCACCGGTCGTTAGCCATTTATAATACAGGTGGGTTGGAGCGCTAAAGATGATGATGGCGCAAGCAGATATTGTCTGGGAACCCTCTCCGTAATCACAACTCACCACCGCATGGTCAAAAGGCATACATTTTATTGATTTGTAATTGATATACTTAGGGTAAAAATTCGTTGCACTTAATTACATTGCAGATATTTAAAAATGATATAAAAAATAAAATTTAAAAACCATCAAAATCTAATAAGACTGCATTCGTAGATTTTCAACTGTTAAAATTTCCCTTGCAAAGGTGCTGATAATTCAAGGGCGACGCATGCAGGTAACAATACTGTACACAACACTGACCAATGTGCAATGTCAGCCTGTGTTGTATACTGTGTGTAGCCGACTGTCGTAGATGACATCACAAGATAAATGACGGCTGCTACCTTGCTTTAAGCCTGGGCCAGGGCCCAGAAGACAGAACACGGTGTTAAAGCTTTTCAGACACACACAAAAGGGATGGGGGCTGGATGGGGGCTGGGGGGAGCTTAAACAATTTTTAAAAAAAAACGAAATCTTGGTCATAATTTCTGGGAAATGATCCAAGGAAATGATCCAGAAAAAATCACAATTAAATTTGTGTCGAAATTATTTAAACCACATTCTATTCTCAGCAAAAGCCAAAATACGGTGGTTAATTTAGTTTTGCGTTAATTAATTCGCATCTAATCAAGAGACACTGATTGCTGAAAGAAATGAGCAAATAAAGGCTTAAAGATAGATACAGAGCATTCATTCAGTGCTCACAGAATATTCAAATGCAGAAACTCTGTGGTAATGGTAATACGTATGTAAATTTATTCTGAGATCAGCAAAGCAGCAGCAAAAACTCAAGTCGACAAAGTTTTATCATTTCATGACTATAAAATGCTACTTCCTCTCATGAACACGAGATCGCGTTCTTTATGTAGCGCCATTTCATGTAGCACATCGCCAAGATATACCCTTATGTGTTGAACAATTTCATAATACACCCTTTTATTTCCCACTGTGTTAAATTACACCATGTCATGTTGTATCTTTTAAAGCAGCACTTAATCATTCAAACGTCATTTCGTGTGGCAAAATGGCATGTTTACATCCTTTGAAGTTTGATATCGACCAATCATGGCTATGTCTATTTTTGTCTATGTACGGCTGCGGCTATCTCTCTAACCTATCAATTCTGCTGCTTCATTTGGTAGTGTGCATGTGCCGCCTAACCAAAGACAGATGGAACCTTTGGCTTAACATGAAAACATGTGAACAGGCGTGAACGCATCGAGATATTCACTTTGTAGTTTATAGCACATGCAGAGGCGTCACTAGGGTTGGTGTCACCCGATGCGGTAGCTCATGGTATCACCTCCGTCACGACTTAACCCATAGAACTCCTCCGAGTTTTCTAGTGCCAAATAACGGTAACATACAGAACTTTAAAGTTTGGTGTCAGCCCCCTGATGGTGTCCCCGGGGCGGCCCACCCCCACCGCAACCCCCTAGTGACGCCACTGAGCACATGTAGATTTATACAGAGGCGTAACTAGGGGGGTGCCAGGAGTGAGGACCACACCGGTTGATAACATCACAAGGGGTGACAGCAAAATCTAAAATTTTGTGTTCCCGTTAATTGGCTCTGCCAGACTCAGAGGAAGTAAGTTGTGAAGGGTGACACCGTTAGCTACCGCACTGGGTTACACTAACCATAGTGACGCCTCTAGATTTATACTTAAATTAGACAAGGGAAAAAAATGAAGGATACTTTTTACAAATTTAATTTTAAACATTAATCGATACTTTTTAAGACCTATACATTTACGAGGCTATTGTATTCTGATTAAAATTTTCATTTCGAATCTTTGCAAATTTTAAAACATTGTTGCATCTGTCTCAAAGTGACAAAGATGCGAGTGACAATGAGCTGGCTATCTCAAAACTTAATTTCTAGCCCTGTTTCATGTCTATACTTACACTTAGATTTGGCCCATGTCACTTTATCATGTAAGATACAATTGCTATCGCAGAGGCGTAACTAGGGTTGGTGTCACTCAGTGCGGTAACTCATGGTGTCACCCCCTTCACGACTTACCCATATACCTCATGCAGTTCATAACAACGGGAACATAAACAAATTTTACTTTTGGGTGTCACTGTCAGCCCTTGTGATGGTGTAACCCGGTGCGGTCCGCACAACCCTCACCCCTTTAGTGACGCATATGGCCGTCCTGACAGTTTGTTTGCAGAAGTCAGGGTAATAAATTTGTAAGCTCGTCTCAGGCGAGACGTGGATTTTCTTCCACCCCCCCCCCTAAACCAGCTGGGGTCTCTGTGAATCACACATCACCACCACCACGTTTGTCTGAACGTCATTTAACGACAGGGTTAACATGCACACTTCATTACCGTTATCTAATGATTCTAGTCTAAATTGGGAGATGGGGAGGGCATGTGACTATGAAAAAACACTCACACACCAAAAAGAAGATGCATGAAACTAAAAGATAAATCTTTTTCCCCTCTTATTTTTTAATTAAAACAAAATAAAGTTTCACCCCAAAACACTGAAGTGTCGGACAGCACTTCAAGTCGTCAAAGTAAAATATTAGTAAAAAATGTTTGTTTCATTTAGATGTGAAAATATTTTCACGCGTTGAGAAATTAATCTTTAGAGATTTTAACATAATTTTTATTTATTTATATATGGGCACTTGTCAGAAAGATATTTTAAAATTAAATTAAAAAAAAAATATATTTGCCAAATTTTATCCTATACTCCTATACAATCTAATTTTTAAATTAATATTTTTGTCCAAAAAAATGAATGCTTAATATTTCTTTGCTTGAAATGTTTCTTTTTCAAAAGTATTATTGGTATCATAATTACTATTACTATTATTATTGTTATTAGTTTTTTTATTACTATCTTTCTTTCAAAATAATAAAATATGGCTCATTTCTAAACAAAGACTAAACATAAGTCATGTATTGAATGAAGGACTGTCATGAGAGCTGCGGCCTGGTCATGTGAGCAATGCGTAAAATCTTTAGTGAAATTTGGGGAGAGTGGTGAGGAACGGAGGGGGGACATTTGAGGAAAGTAAATTATATAAGCAACTGAAGTAACACAAGCATTAGCCAGTAGTCCAACGCCCATCACTTCCGGTACTTTGACAAACAAAAAAGCATAATGTTAGAATATAAATATCAGATAATATTGGATGCTGGACAATTTTACTTTTATTAAAGCACCAGGATATAGCCAATTCGTGTAGTCCCGTTGAGGGGTCATTTATCTTGTAGCCGGACCTCAAATCTTGTCTGTCTTACTCACCCCCCTCCCCCCAACACACACACATGCCTTCTTGCTGCCATGACTCGGATAAAATCTTTGATGGCTGTAATGACACAACTATGACATTTTTTAAATATTTTTTTTTCACTCTAAAGCTTTAGAAAATGTGCATGGGTAAATTTTGTGACGGAGAAATCTCATGTCATTTACACCATGACAGTACGGGTGCCTTAGATCTTGTACTTAACAAATGTTATTTTTAGATATGTAGCTGAAGGCGTCATAAATTTGAGACTGAAGGTGTTGAGCATTAATCTAAAAGTGTTTTAGGTGTGAGGCTGAAGATGTTTTAGGTGAGAGACTGAAGGTGTCTAAGGTGTGAGGTTAAAGATGTTATAGATATGAGGCTGAAGATGTTCTAGGTGTGAGGTTAAAGATGTTTTAGGTGGGAGGTTAAAGATGTTTTAGGTGTGAGGCTGAAGGTTTTTTAAGTAGGAGGCTAAAGGTGTTTAGGTGTGAGGCTGAAGGTATCTTAGGTGTGAGGTTAAAGATGTTTTAGGTGTGAGGTTAAAGATGTTTTAGGTGTGAGGCTGAAGGTATTTTAGGTATGAGGTTAAAGGTGTTTTAGGTGTGAGGCTGAAGGTGTCTTAGGTGTGAGGCTAAAGGTGTTTTAGGTGTGAGGCTGAAGGTGTTTCATGTGTGAGGCTGAAAGTTTGGGGTGGGACGCTCTTGAAGTCAACGCACGTTGGAGTCACGCTAAGGATCACAATCAATTTCAACAACAGTAATGCCAAGCAGCCTAGAGAACCATAACTCATTGCACTACTGAAGCCCCCCGCAAATGACGTGACAGAACTGTAGCAACTCTAAGGGGAAATCTAAAGACATCAATGTATATTTTAGGGAAAACGTGCTTTTTAAAAATTATGTAGTTTTAAAAAAATAGAGTTAAAAAACGGTTTAGAAGATCTAAAAATCGATTACAAAAAGAGCGTTAAAATTTGTAGGCATAATGATAAACACCATAATAGGCATTGAAGTATCTGTAGTCGAAAAATCTTAACTTATCGTATACAGCTCTATGTACACGGAAAAGAGGTGTGGTGAAAACCCAGTTTATCCACCATTTTTTGTCATCTTTTATCCCCAGAAGGTTAAGCCAATGACATTTATCTGGCACCTTTGTTTGTTAAGCAGTGAAAATCAGGAAAATGTTCAAAACTGTGGCTCGAAATAGGGTTCACCATTGATACGCTACCCACCATGAATTTTTTTTATTATTGTTCATTAATGTGGGTACGTTCAAGCGCTGCTACGTAATTTTTATAGTTACTAGGAAGTTTTTCGAAATTGAAATAAAAGACTAATAAAAAAATAAACGGAAGTTTTTTTAATAGGGCACGTGTAGCCCGTAAAAAACGTGACAAAACAGCGATCGTATCGAACTTAAAGCCCCCTTTTAATTTTTTTTTTTTAAATTCAAAAGATTTTTTAATCAAAGACCTTTATTTTTTTTACATAGTGTGACTGCAGTCACATCATACTTTATCAGAGTAAACTCAAGTTTAAGTAAAAGCTGTTGTGTTCGTTCATATGGTTATTAAGTGTTGTAAAAGTTAAAGAGATAAGTTGAAGAGAATATTATTAGAACAAGAAGAGTGTCAAATCTGAGATGCAAGATTTCAAAACAAATAGATTCTACTACATATAAAAGAACCAGCAATCAAAAAACATAGCTAATAAACAAAGTGGAAAAATAGTTGAAACAAAAAATTATCTCACCTTGACACGAGTGCATATCCAAGAATGACGTCATCACCAGAAGCAGAATAACAAACCGATGCATAAAATCCTCCATGTTGGAACAGTTATAATCGTCTATAAGTTAAACATCCATCATGAGACAATATCACAGTTTTTAACCTAACCGCACACCTTCTATTATCATCACTGTTTGTTTTTCTGCTTTTACTTTTACCATTTCGCGGACGATTGGAAAATTCTTTTACAATGGCTGCAACTTTTTTGTGTGTGGTGAGTTCATAACATTCACAATGGTTCTGAATGAATAAAGGAAAGAAAGTAGTGAAGGATATTCAATAGATACGTCCCTATAATATCAATTAACTATGTGAAAACTTCAATTCATTTTTTCACGTGTTTCTGTTGGAGAAAAAGCCCTGTTCAACAATCGTTTATTGCATTAAAAATAAGACTTATTTTTTCAAAAAAAAAAAAATAATAATAATAAATAAAAATTAAAATAATAATAATAATTCTTAAACCAGAGGGTTGAATAAATGAATGCTTTCCTCTATAAATCTAACATTATCCATAATTAACTAGCATGCACGATCCACTCTAATGTTGAAATAAGGATTCCAAAATTAAACGTACTTATAGCGTGTCATGTTAACAGATGAGTCATTTACTTTTGATGTTATGCGATATACTTTTCTAAAATACTCATTTCACTTTGTAAATATATATTCGGATTTTTATTCTCTAAACTCGGCATCTCTCTTTCTTTATGGGCTTTATCTTTACCTTGAATAAAAAATGTAAGTAGTATAAAGGCTTATAAAAAAAAGTTTTTTAAAACTTCGAATAGGTTTAGAAAAAACCGTCTGAGAAACCTTGTTGTAAAGAGAATTACTATTTCATTGGAAATATTTCTTATTCGCACAAAAACATGCCTTTTGACGTGTTAATGAAAATGTTGGCAGAACACTTCTGCGTATCATAGTTTTGCGAAACCTTGATAACCATTTGTGTGGCAGAGATGTTTATACATTTTGTTGAGCCTGATTAAGAATAGCACTCAAACATCACCATACTACAACACAATAAGATCATCACCATACTATACAACACGATCAGACAATCACCATAATACATCACAATCAGATCATCACCATACTACAACATAATCAGATCATCACAAAAATACAACACAATCTGATCATCGCCATACTATAACACAATCAGTTCATCACCATAATACACCAAAATCAGATCATCACCATAATTCAACACAATCAGGTCATCACCATAATACACCACAATCAGGTCATC
>MUZC01004400.1:333894-348861 GCA_002072015.1 Radix auricularia | reverse complement strand
CACAATCAGGTCATCACAATATTACATCACAATCAGGTCATCACAATATTACATCACAATCAGGTCATTACAATATTACATCACAATCAGGTCATCACAATATTACATCAAAATCAGGTCATCACAATATTACAACACAATCAGGTCATCACAATATTACATCACAATCAGGTCATCACCATATTACATCACAATCAGATCATCACAATATTACATCACAATCAGATCATCACAATATTACATCACAATCAGATCATCACAATATTACATGACAATCAGGTCATCACAATATTACATCACAATCAGATCATCACAATATTACATCACAATCAGGTCATCGCCATAATACAACACAATCAGGTCATCACCATAATACACCACAATCAGGTCATCACCATAATACAACACAATCAGATCATCACAATATTACATCACAATCAGATCATCACAATATTACATCACAATCAGGTCATCACAATATTACATCACAATCAGATCATCACAATATTACACCACAATCAGGTCATCACCATAATACAACACAATCAGGTCATCACAATATTACATCACAATCAGATCATCACAATATTACATCACAATCAGATCATCACAATATTACATCACAATCAGGTCATCACCATACTACAACACAATCAGATCTCACAATATTACATCACAATCAGAACATCACAATAATACATCATAATCAGATCATCACCATACTACAACATAATCAGATCATCACCATACTACATCACAATCTGATCATCACCATACTACATTACAATCTGATCATCGCCATACTACAACACAATCATATCATCACCATAATACAACACAATCAGATCATCATCATAATACAACACAATCAGATCATCACAATAATACAACACAAACAGATCATCACCATAATACATCACAATCAGATCATCACCATACTACAACACAATCAGATCATCACAAAAATACAACACAATCAGATCATCACCATAATACAACACAATCAGATCATCACCATAATACAGCACAATTAGATCATCACAAAAATACAACACAATCAGATCATCACCATACTACATCACAATCAGATCATCACCATACTACATCACAATCAGATCATCACCATACTACATCACAATCAGATCATCACAAAAATACAACACAATCTGATCATCGCCATACTACAACACAATCAGATCATCACCATAATACAACACAATCAGATCATCACCATAATACAACACAATCAGATCATCACCATAATACAACACAATCAGATCATCACCATACTACAACACAATCAGATCATCACCATAATACAACACAATCAGATCATCACCATAATACAGCACAATTAGATCATCACAAAAATACAACACAATCAGATCATCATCATAATACAACACAAACAGATCATCACCATACTACATCACAATCTGATCATCGCCATACTACAACACAATCAGATCATCACCATAATACAACACAATCAGATCATCATCACAATACAACACAATGAGATCATCACAAAAATACAACACAATCAGATCATCATCATAATACAACACAATCTGGTCATCACAATAATACAACACAAACAGATCATCACCATACTACATCACAATCTGATCATCGCCATACTACAACACAATCAGATCATCACCATACTACAACACAATCAGATCATCACCATAATACAACACAATCAGATCATCACAATAATACAACACAATCAGATCATCACCATAATACAACACAATCAGATCATCACAATAATACAACACAATCTGATCATCACAATCTTATCATCACAAAAATACAACACAATCAGATCAACACCATAATACAACACAATCAGATCATCACCATAATAGAACACAATCAGATCATCAAAATATTACATCGCAATCAGATCATCACCATAATACAACACAATCAGATCATCACCATAATACAACACAATCAGATCATCACCATAATACAACACAATCAGATCATCACCATAATACAACACAATCTGATCATCATCATAATACAACACAATCTGGTCATCACAATAATACAACACAAACAGATCATCAACATACTACATCACAATCTGATCATCGCCATACTACAACACAATCAGATCATCACCATAATACAACACAATCAGATCATCACCATAATACAACACAATCAGATCATCACCATAATACAACACAATCTGATCATCACCATAAATATCCACGTTTCTAGCGGGCTAATCAATGGCAGCACTGGTAATCGACAGACAGACGAAGAACAAAGTTGACCACCGGTGCGTCACACAGAGCTACCAGGATGTGCTCATGGGTGGTGACATGTTCTCATTCTGGTCGAAAAGCTTAGCCGAAGAAGCTGTCGAATAAACAACAATGAAAAAGTTTCAAAGCCCTATCGCGCAATGGATTTTGTAGCATCTACTGAGACGAAACACTAATTTTCCTTCCATCGTTAAGCCCCAGACCTCATGAGCGTTTAAATCCCCTCAGCTTAGACGTATTATCTTTAATTAATCTAATGAAACTACTTCACAGAACCTAACTTGCTTAATTAAACTACTTCCCTGAACCTAACTGTTTAAACTACTTCCCTGATCCTAACTTGTTTAATGAAACTACTTCACTGAACCTAACTTGCTTAATTAAACTACTTCACTGAACCTAACTTGTTTAAAGTACTTCCCTAAACCTAACTTGTTTAAAAATACTTCCCTAAACCTAACTGTTTAAACTACTTCACTGAACCTAACTTGTTTAAACTACTTCCCTAAACCTAACTTGTTTAAAGTACTTCCCTGAACCTAACTTGTTTAAAGTACTTCCCTAAACCTAACTTGTTTAAAATACTTCACTAAACCTAACTGTTTAAACTACTTCACTGAACCTAACTGTTTAAACTACTTCCCTAAACCTAACTTGTTTAAAATACTTCACTAAACCTAACTGTTTAAACTACTTCACTGAACCTAACTGTTTAAATTTCTTCCCTAAACCTAACTTGTTTAAAATACTTCACTAAACCTAACTGTTTAAACTACTTCACTGAACCTAACTTGTTTAAACTACTTCCCTAAACCTAACTTGTTTAAACTACTTCACTGAACCTAACTTGTTTAAAGTACTTCCCTGAACCTAACTTGTTTAAAGTACTTCCCTAAACTTAACTTGTTTAAACTACTTCCCTGATCCTAACTTGTTTAAACTACTTCACTGAACCTAACTTGTTTAAACTACTTCCCTAAACCTAACTTGTTTAAACAACTTCCCTGAACCTAACTTGTTTAAAGTACTTCCCTGAACCTAACTTGTTTAAAGTACTTCCCTAAACCTAACTTGTTTAAAGTACTTCACTGAACCTAACTTGTTTAAAGTACTTCCCTGAACCTAACTTGTTTAAACTACTTCCCTAAACCTAACTTGTTTAAACTACTTCCCTAAACCTAACTTGTTTAAACTACTTCCCTGAACCTAACTTATTTAAAATACTTCCCTGAACCTAACTTGTTTAAAGTACTTCCCTGATCCTAACTTGTTTAAAGTACTTCCCTAAACCTAACTTGTTTAAAGTACTTCCCTGATCCTAACTTGTTTAAAGTACTTCTTTAAACATAACTTGTTTAAAGTACTTCCCTGATCCTAACTTGTTTAAAGTAATTCCCTAAACCTAACTTGTTTAAAGTACTTCCCTGATCCTAACTTGTTTAAAGTACTTCCCTAAACCTAACTTGTTTAAAGTACTTCCCTGATCCTAACTTGTTTAAACTACTTCCCTGAACCTAACTTGTTTAAACTACTTCCCTGAACCTAAATTGTTTAATTAAACTACTTATCTGAACTGATTACATCCCTTCTCTGATCCTTTTTTGGTTAATCCCGAAGCCCACTCCAAATTTTCAAACCATTTAAATATGTATCCTAAAATATATATATATATATTAATTCAGTTTAAAATTTTAAACATATCAATTATGTTATCCAATTCCATCTCAAGCCCAAAAGATTCGCCTTCGCGATTTCGACCTTGACACATCCGGTTCCGCTCGTGCCGAGTTCACCTGAAGAGCGAGCCTTAAGCCAGGGGACTTAACCCAAAGTCAGTTAGCGTCAAAGTAAGGGTCAGCATGGAGAATCCGCCATGGGACTTGGGTCAACAAGTGGCGCGTCAAGTGTAGTTGGTTTTGTGGTGGTTGGGGGGGGGGGCTACCGTATGGTAGAACTCTGGAGTACGGGATCACAAATAAGCCGGTTCACTCTTTACAAAAATAGTGATATTTTATTTATCAGCCTAGCGCTTGGGTAAGGTAATATGTTCAAACTCCTAATATTTAAATGAGAGATATGGTTGTTCTTTTCGCTTGTGTGTGTCATTGAGACTCCTCAAGCTACAACAATCTTTCTTCTGTAATTTCAAAAATTTTGTAGCAACGATAAAATTGAGTGAAGTCACATACATTTTAGAAAGGGAATCATTCAATACAGATCGCCAGCGAAGCACTAAATGAAGGGGTCCAAGTCCACATACTCGCTAGTGAGGCATGTAATTGGTGTAATGAAGGGATCCAAGTCATTGCTAAATGGAAGGTTGGACAAAAATAATCAACATATCTCACATTCTCAATACGGTTTTCACAAAGCAACGCGATATTTTTTAAGTAGACGGTTAGTTATTTTCATAACTTTTTAAAAACTAATTGAAACATTGCGTTCAAATTTCTAGAGTAGAGATTTTCCAATACTGGGTGTTGTCCCGTACAACGAAAGGATATTTTACGAGTTTTGAAAGAAGGGGGAAGGGCAAGGGGTTGGGATGGTTTAAAAAACAACTATGCGAGATTCGTGTTACATCAACAATATGTGTGTTACAGCACATGTATCTTAAGCAGATATTTAGTGGGTTTTAAACCCGTTTCTTGACTGTGACTAAAAAATCCAGCATCAGAGGTCTTTCAAGAACACATTGCAACGGTTAAAACAAATTTTTAAAAACAATTACATTTTTTGTATTCATTTATTATTATTTTTTAAAAAATACATTTAAAAATATTAAATGCTTTATTTTATTCTTCTTATCTGTAACACGTCACTAGTAGACCAGCATAAATTTTAATGACTAAATGTTTCGTGAGACTCGTTGGAGAATTAAGCAGAAATAACTGTACGCATCACTAAATGGAGGTCGAGAGAAATGCGCCCTCGGCTTTGTTCCCGAGGCTTAGGGTTTCCCTGAGTCCATCTGGCCTCTAATGGGTACGTAACACTTGCCACCGGCAAGGTCTTCTGTAAGAATATTCTACAATAGAAGGAGCATCTGCAATGCTTATGTGTAAAAAAAAATGTTTGGAAAAACGCTTTCCTACAACAGGCATAACACGTGACCAAGAATTTTACCAAGAACACAGTTGAGCAAGAGGTCCTTACATTTTTGTTAGGGTTTTAAAATGTCTTTTCCCCTTTACTTCGACGCTCGTAAATACCCCGTTAATTTAACATCACTTCTTAAAGGTTGCGGGCGGGGCCAGGAGATCAGGTAATTCATTAACTCAAGTTAAGGACAAGGGAGAGTAATGTGCGGATTCTCTTCTCACTCAGTAAACCAAGCAACTCGTTGTTGGGTGTTCATCATACATCGGCAGCGTGTTCAACTCGATTTTGAAAATTTAACTCTTAAAAAGAAAATGCTTAATAAACTTTAAAACATAGTTATAAAACCTTTAAAACAATCTTATTTATTCCCATTGGTGGTGATAAGATAAAACTTGCAAAAAGTCTCCAACGACACCCCCCCCTTTTTTCCCCTCAGATGTAAAATATAAACGAATGAAAATGATTTCTTTGTTTTAAAAAATCACTCTTGTGTTGCGACCAATAGCCTTGTTGTCAACACTTAGTGGCAGATTCGATAATAGAGTCCAATGTAATCTATTGCTAAGAGTAAACTTTGGTTAATTAGTTTATTTCTACATTTTATGTAGTGTATGTAGTCTGTTTTGTAACACGTTTTTTTCTCTCCATTTCCTTCATGCACGCATACATACACACACATTAGATAGTGTCGTGTTAAAATTGTATACTCTTATTAACGGCAAATTTTAATGAAAACGTGAAAAAACAATCCGAAAGACTACATCACACGTCTTATACAATCCGTGGATATAGTATCACGATACTACTAACGAACTCTGGATGCAGTATCATCATACTTCTTACGAAGGGCGTTGATGCAGTATCACCAAATTTCTTACGCATGACGTGGATGTGGATGCAATATCACCATACTTCCTACGCATGGCGTGGATGTGGATGCAGTATCACAATACTTCTTACGCATGGCGTGGATATACCATCTGGCCACGTCAACACCGTGACAGTAACAACAGGGTAACAATGGCTTGAGGAAGTGTGTCCGCTTTCAGTGCATTCATACCTGTCAGTGAGGACAACGGGCTGACGGCCATTCAACGAAGGCGTGAATAGCGCTGGTGGGAGTGGGGGGGGGGTTCCACCTTGCCTCCGAAACTTTTAATAATGTTTACCGTATTGCTACTAGCATTTTATCGTTAAGGCAATATATTTCCTTACTTAAAGAATTTGTATCTTAAAGGTACATCTTTACTTTACATTGTTATCAGTACTTACATGGCCTTTGTTTAAATATATGTATAAATAGTATATATATATCTGAGCTTGAGAATATACACTCAATGCAGCAACTTTTTTTGTCTTCAGTTCTTTGTAACCAGTACATCGACCTCAATGCTCACTTTAAGCTGCGCGGTCGTGCACATTTCTAGCTGACGATGCGTAGCATTTTACAGTTAACGTGCAGCAAATTTTGATAATGATAAACTGTTGGGTATACATTTTTACATATTTTTTAAACTTACATACAAGTATGTTACTTTGCACACAGCCCAACCAACATTACAGGTGCCATTGCCCACAGTATTTTTTTATATTAGATAATTAAGAAGCATAAAAAATTATTATCCTTTAATTAATTTAATTTAATTTAGATCGCATCATCACAAGACGCACACAACTGGCCAATGTCCTCCTCACATGCAGCTACCACGGTGTAGACTGTGACAGATCACTCCTTAGTGGCCAACAAGGTAAGGTAGCTGCCAAAGAAATTGTACAAAAAAAAAAAAAAAAAAAAAAAAAAAAGTGCAAATCACGCATCGGCATCTGTTCCACCAAGAATCCAGAGAGAACAGCAGAATACACCCAGAGGCTACAAGAAGCTCTAGTACAAATGCTATTGAGTCCAAATGGTCACATCTGCGGGACACCATATATGGCTCAGCTATTGCGGCATTCGGCAAGAGAGAGCGCAAGTGTGCAGATTGGGTTGAGGCTCACTGGGAGGAAATGAAGCATGTCACTGCTGAAAAAAGAAATGCTCTAAAACGACAGGCCTTGCCCAGAAACTTACGTTGGTTCAATCTAAGCTCCAACATACAGTCAGCTGCTGATAGCGGTGATACAAAGGCTATGTACGAGAATATAAAAAAGCAACAGGCCTTCTGACCACCAAGACAGCACTACTATTGTCAAAATCAGGGGAACTTATCACTGATCGAGACCAACAACTCAAACGGTGGATTGAGCACTACTTGGAATTGTACGCAACAATAAACCCTGTCTAAACTGCTGCTCTGGACGATATACTGGACCTGCCGGTCATGGAAGAGCTTGATGCGCTACCCACCATAGATGAGCTAAGTAAAGCCATCGATTTTCTAGCCTGTGGGGAAAGCCCCTGGCAATGATGGAATTCCACGAGAAGCTCTCAAATGTGGAAAGGAAGTACTTTTATAACCTTTGCATGACCTCCTCACTCTGTGCTGGGAACATGGACAGATACTACAGGAGTTAAAAGATGCCAACATCGTTACACTGTATAAGAATAAAGGAGACAAGAGTGAGTGCAATAACTATCGTGGAATTTCTCTTCTGAATATAGTTGGAAAGGCCTTCGCCCGAGTTGCATTAACACGACCTGCATTCCCTAGCATCACGTGTACTCCCGGAATCGCAGTGCGGCTTTCGAGCCGGAAGATCAACTATAGACATGATCTTCTCTCTGCGCCAGCTGCAAGAGAAATGCAGGGAGCAACATATGCCTCTATACATCGTGTTCGTCGACCTAACTAAAGCTTTCGATTTTGTGGGCAGAAGCGGCCTTTTCCAGATCTTAGTAAAAATAGGCTGCCCTACACATCTACTTAACATTATCAAGCATTTCCAAGACAACATACAGGGCACAGTGTGTTACAACGGTGCCACATCTGAAGCTTTCCCAGTAAGTAGTGGAGTAAAGCGAGTCTGCGTGTTGGCACCTACTCTGTTTGCAATATTCTTTTCCATCTTACTGCAGTATGCCTTTAAGAACAACTGCGAGGGGATATATATACACACAAGATCTGATGGGAGATTATTTAATATTGCCCGTCTTAGAGCAAAGTCCAAAATATAAAGAAGATTTTGCTGCGCGAGCTCTTATTTGTAGACGATGCTGCCTTAATATCTCACACAGCAGACGGACTGCAGAACCTTGTATCCAGCTTCTCCGCTGCCTGCAAAGAGTTTGACCCGACCATTCGCAAATAGAAAACCATCATTATGGCACAGGATGCTGCCTCCCTCCCAACTATCACTATAGACGACTGCAAACTGGATCTGGGATCAAACATCTCGAGCACCCTCTCACTGGAAGATGAAATAAGCGGTAGGATAGGGAAGGCAGCAACTGTTATGGCTAGACTGTACAAAAGAGTCTGGTCCAATGCCAAACTCACAGCAAGGACTAAGCTGCAGGTATACCAGGCCTGGTACTGAGAACACTCCTCTATGGATGCGAGTCATGGACCACTTATACCAGGCATGAAAGAAGGCTCAATAACTTCCACCTCAGATGCCTGCGCTGCATCCTTGACATCAAATGGCAAGAGAAAGTCCCCAACACAGAGGTCCTGCTCAATGAAGCATGAGCAGCATTCCAGCCGTACTAAGCCAAAAACACCTCCGCTGGCTTGGACACGTCAAGAGAATGCAAACTGGTCGCATACCCAAAGATTTGCTATAAAGGGAGCAACAGGGAAAAGGTCGGCTGGTCGGCCATGTCTCAGATACACGGACATATGCAGGAGAGACATGAAAGTAGCCAACATTGACATAAAAAACTGGGCAAATTTGGCTGAGGATAGGACCACATGGCAGGCTTTCGTGAAAGATGGATCACTAAGAGCAGAGAAGCAAACTAGGGAAGAAGCAGTTGGAAAAGAGCGAGGAGAAAGGGCAGGCAACACTGCCCCACTACATTCGTGTGTGTAACATGCAGAAGAGACTGCCACTCAAGGATTGGTCTCATCAGCCACACCAAGAGCTGCAAATAATAAAGATAAATCTATCATCTTTCGTGGACGGACATATGCCATACTATATTTAAATTAAATAAATTTCATTTAGATTATTTTCAGATAAGAATCAATATTTAAAAAAATTCTTATGTAGTACTAGTAGTCAGGATTTACAGACGATTATTGCCTCCTAAGCTTTTTTGTCAAGGCTTGCATTTTTTAAAAAAAAGAGTTTTAAATGTTGATAGAATTTCCTCAGGCAACCCATCCACGTCCGAATTCCAGACGGGATGAACGATAATTATTTTGTTCTTGAATTTTCTGCAGTTAAGAATCTTGCTGCTCTCTTTTGAATTTGTTCTAGTTTATCTATGTTTTCATTGGTTGATGGTTCCTATCAATGTTTTCTTTTTAAATCATACTCTTGTACAGAAATGACATTAGAAAAGAATTTTATTCCTTTTTAAATCTAATATCATCTTATACATTACATACGCTCCTTATTTATAAATAATATTTTTAAATCCTACGCTTATCCATGGTAATTTTGGATTTTAAAAATATTTTATATACATACATTTTTCCATGTTGATAGTGTGTTTGTTTTCCTTGCTTGTCCAGCCATTCTTTCCACGCAGGAGTTAGAAGAAGAAAAAGAAGAAAGATTTGTTTGTTTTGTTCTTGCGAATGTCACAAGTTAAGTGTTTTTAATTTTTATCCCTGTGTCTGCGTGTTGTATTAGATTAGTTTTGCGTTGTACTCGTATTCGAATTATGTCCTTAAAAGTCAATTTACGACCGATGTGAGGAAAGTCGGGGTGTGTTGGTTTGTGATGGTCAAACAATGTACACATCTACCGACCAACAGATTATTTTTTTAAAAAGAATATATATTCATATAAGATATATATGATAAAATCACAGACGTGGAGGTACTCAGAAGGAGCCATATGCTTAGTATGCACTCAATCCTGGGTAAGATAAGATAACATAAGAGAGGCACCTGCGGTGGTTGGGTCATGTCCGCAGGATGAGCTTGAAGTGAATTCCAAGAGCCCTGCTTTATGGTGAGCTAGTATGATGTGAGGAACAGAGGTCGCCCCTGCCTGCGCTTCAAGGACGTCTGCAAGAAAGACATGTTACTGGCTCAGATAGACCATAAACGGGGAAGATCATTGCCGAGGAGGAGCACACCCTCTGGCGGGCAAAACTGCGTGAGGGCATTCAAGTTGCGGAAGCATCCCTCACAGCTAGGAGTGCAGAGAGAAGGGTCATGAGAAAGGGGAAGGGGGGCAGAGGAGCGGGAATAAGCGCCATCGTCCCTTGGGGACGGACGGATGCCATATATATATATATATATAACTGAGTGAAAACTGCAACCAAAATTATGTATTAAAATGATTTTAGATCCGCCCTACACCAATTAATAAAAAAAAAAGTCTGGTTTCAAGAATAAAGAATTGTGTCCGCAATGACGTCTTTGACAAGGAAGTCGTATACTTGATAGCCTCGTGGAAACACCTCTCTTCCCCTCCCCTTTTATAAACACACACCCACACACAGACAAGATGGAGCGCCTCCACAGATCCAGGGCATAAAGAGAAACTGTTGTTTACCTCTGGTTCACCAGCAGGACTGGTCCCCCCGGGCTGCCTAAGTCATTACGCATAGGATCTCAGCCCCGTTATTAAAAGTCAACAATAGACCAAATAAGGGCAAATGAAGGTAAGCAACGGAGTTAATTGCATCTATATGTCGACTAATTAGACCACCTGCAAACATGGCGACCATGTGTTAACATGCGCATCTCAAATATTTGAACGCTGATCTTTGTTTATGTTCAGGACATCTAGCATTGACTAACATATCCATTCTAAAGAGTGTTTCGTCGAACCAAGCCAATCTAAAGAGTAGTTCGTTAAACACATATCAGAAAAAATAATCGTGGCTACCTTGCAATCGTCTTTGACAGCCCATGCCTCCAGTAAATGTCGATAACAATATATATATATATATATTCCATGAGACAATAACGGAGCTTAGCGTCAAATTTCAGCACCTTACGGAGTTATTGAAAACATCTTCGTAAACGATTGAGATAATGTAATGTAACCCCTGTAAAAAGGCTTTAAAACAAACTTTTAACATAAGAATATCAGAGCGTGATGAGCATGTTGGACTAGCGAGAAAATTGGCGCTAAACAGGAAACCATCGTCATATATTATGGTGAGAATAGTTTGGACATGCATTAAAATGTTCAAGAAGTTGAATCAGATTTCAGTTTAAAAGTTAACAGAAAACTTGTAATAAAAATGGTTTGGACAAAATGTTACTTTGAGATCTCTACGGAAATATACAGCAGGAAATAAATGTGGTTATGCGGCTTTCTGCCTTCGAGTGAGAATTATAACATCAATTAGTAGTAAAAAAAATTGTCACCGTGAATCAATGAGATGATGTTCTGCCCTATCACCATCCGAGATTCCCCGACGGGCAGTCAACAAATACAATATGTATACTAGGTTAGGACAGCCACTGAGGTAATCTATAGAGATATAGGACCTGGTTTATTGAAAGGGGGATCCAATAAAGGGTTCTGGCGCAGTAAGAAGAAATATTTAGTTAAAATGTTACTGTAAACAAATGGCCCTCAAGGAAGCTAGCGACATGAAATCTTTTTTTTACAGCATCCTATTCTGATTCCCCTTCTAGAGTACCAAAAGAAATGTTTGGGAGACCAGCTAAGAAAGTATAGTGCACAGCCTTAAGAAAACTTCCAAATATGTTAACAAGATGCGGCCGGCCTGGGGTTACACGGAGGAATGTACTTTGTAACGGACGAGTCGTTCCATCTACCAGCAGACGATTGACCTTTTTCCTTTCTTTTCGTTTTTTTAACGTAGCATTGGACTTTTAGACACTGAAGAAAGCCAGCGTCGCCTTGAGTTTGTAAGTGTCATTTGTAGTGAGGTTTCTGATTCAAACAAGGTGTTGTCTCTCTCTCTCTCTCTAAGGGGAGAATACAAAAGATTTTGGGGAGGCCACTGATGAGAAACTATTATTGTATTGTCTTTTTCCATGAAAGCCTTCTAGGAATATTCCGGGTCTGTCACTTTAAGAGAAGAAAAAAACTTCCCTTAGTTCGCAAAGTCTTAAAAAGATTTATTTGAAGCTGTAAAACATATAATTATTGTTTCTAAATTTTCGCGTTTTCAAGCAACCCCCACCAGTATAGTCACAGGAAAAGTTAACATCCTAACAAGTCTTTAATCGTTTGAAACATACAATTCATTCATTGAAAGTGGACTGACGCTTTAGATACATGTGTGTGAACAAAATATAAAGTTGGGCTAAAAAGCATTAATTCCGATAACCAAAGGCATTTATATATATATAACGTGTTTAAATGGCATATTTGTTTTAGAGCGCTCTCTGAAAAAAAAATGTCAGTGTTATACAACAGCGAAATGAAAAAAGCACGCCAGAAAACGTTAATTTCAACCATATATTAAATCTAAGCCAGTATTAGGTTAAACTTTGTAATTTTCGTATATATTCCCTAGTACCTGGAATTTTTGTGTGTCGTAGTGGTGGACCGGTTTGTGGGTGGGGTGGGCATGGGTGGTGGTGCGAGGCTATAAATAAATTCTCCCAAAGCCAATGGTAAAACGGTGAAGTCACTGGCTCATTGTTTCCCTGTTTTGAAATAACAATTCATCCCCTTTAACGGCGCACAGAGAGAAAAGTTATAGAAAATATACGCCTTTAAACAATGCACGCGAAACAAATAAAGAATAGTTCTTTAGGAAAGTAACTCTTTGTTTTTCTTTTGTTGCATGAGAATTTGAACGTGTCCCCTAATAAAAACAGATAGATCTCAACCTTAACTACGTAACCATCCGCACCAAGGAAAGCCTCCTAGTATTGTTAGGAACATTTGGAATCTGTCAAATTTAGTTTAAGTATAAGTACAATGAACATTTTATTAATGTATTTCGTAAAGTGCTAAAGGGAGAGTTGAATTTGACACAACTCCCTTTCTAAAAAATGCCCTGAAAATGTAAAAATCAACTGTCCATGGTTTTTAAAAATTTTTATTATTGTAATATAAATACAATGCAAAAAAAAATGTTTTTGATTACAATTTTACTCATAAATTAGAATTTCAGGTTGTACAAAATGAAAATATAAAATAAAAATAATAAGTAACCTAAACCCCATTAAACACTAGTTTTAAGAGACCGGATAATACCGTCTTCCTCTGTACCACTGTAAATAGGTGCAAATATAAACATGTTATTAAAGCATGAGACGCGCAGTTATTTTGGTCTACACAATAACAGAGTTGACCAACATTTTCAGGTACCTTGGAAAATCAAGACGCAAATGTGGGATGGAGGGTGGGACGAATTTATTGTAAACATGTCTATTGTTCAAATGTTATGACAAAATTTTGACTTTGGAGAAAATTTAAACAGTGTGGGTTCTTTTTCTTTTTACATCTTTCTTTAAAAAAAAAAAAAAAATGTTACGTCATGAATAAATGGATCCTAAGGATTGTTAGGCAGTCAATAGGGAAACGGCTCTTTTAAAAAGGTGCAAATTATGTTTCCACTTACAATTAAAAAAATAATTAGTGATTTAAAAAAAAATTATTATAAGCGCGATGCGACGATCTAAAAAGAAGAAAGGATAACAAGAAGAAAAGTAACTTATTTACCTGTAGCAGACGTCTCTGTGTCAACAGATACCTGGCTACACATGAAACTTGCCACCGAGCTTCTGACCTATGCTGTCTTCGGATGGTACAGCAGCGAGAAGAGCAGCTGGTTTGCTTGTGTGGTAGTGGTCGTAGGTCGCGCGAGGTTTGGCCGTCTGCAATTTCATGTAACCCTAAAGGTTTAACATTTTGGGGGTGGGGGTAGGGGCGGAGGTGTTAACGTGACGGTCAGGTTAATTATATGAGACCCTCAAAGATGATCAGACTAGTTAGCTACTGTTTGCAAGACTCTTACACGAACAACAAGAAAAAGTATAACATCATATACCATGAGCTCTAAACTTGTGGTGCATAGACAGCTTGAGAATTGTGAGCTGGCTGTGTCCATGAAAAGAATCATTGTTGATCCATAACATGAAACTATTTTTAGTATTTTTATTTTAAAAAATAATGCATTAAAAATCAATTATTCTGATGGATTCGTAGTGAAGATTTTATTTTAAAAATGTGTTTAATTTATGAAATTGTTTTTATTGTGTGCGTGTGGTGGGAATAATTTCACAAATAATTTTCTTTAAAAAAATATATTTAAAAAAAAGCCATTAATATACATAACTATGTAACTGTATATCCGTTCGTAATTTTAGAAAGCAGCGCACAGCTTAAAATTATTTTTTAAAAAGCCTTGAATAGTTACTGCACCCAAAATAACTCTTTTCGAACGTCCTCATAAAATTGTTCATTATGGAAATGAGATCTATTTTTCTCTCTTTGTCTCTACATTTGCTGATTATTTAAGTATTTAATTAATTGATTTAAGCATAGATATATATATTTATTAAAAAAAAAAAAAAAAAAAAAA
>MUZC01004400.1:320138-330138 GCA_002072015.1 Radix auricularia | reverse complement strand
CCACGCACGCACGCACGCACGCACGCACACACGCACGCACACACACACACACACACACACATATATATATATATATATACATATATGGGGTGGGGTGAGAGGTTGGGGCTGGAGGGTGAGGGGAGAGCTACGGAGGAATTAAAATCAAATGGAGTGCAAAAACTTACTTCATATCAAGAATGCTTCAGTCTATATTCCTTATTTTCCATGACAAAAATGTGATAGTGTATTTATTTGTACATGATGCCTTCCTCTTGAACGTACACTTCATTTGGCGGCTATTTATATGGTTGTTAACTGCAAAGCAGTTGGCGTTTAATGTTGCCCTTCTCAAACCAAAGCCAAAAGATACATGTTTTTTGTTGGGAGAGGAGGGGTGTGGTACGGTACATTGATACACATCATAAAATAGTGGTGGTGGTGGGGTCTGAGAGAGTCGGGCAAAGAAGAAAAATAAGACTTGAGGTCAACGATTTTACATTAAGATTTATTATTGGTTAACGTAGAAACACAAACTAATTTAAAGGCCATGTATAAAAATCATAACTTTGTCAGCGGACTAAGATTGTGCAAACACTTAAATTAAACACAATTTTTATATGAACATTATGGAGCACATAATCATTGCATGAAAATTAATTTTATAGCAAGAACACCATTAGAAAATTGGCTTTATATATAAACATTAACTGTCATTAACTATGGGAGACAACCAATAGTCAACGCCTGTTAATGGCAGACAATCCATGGAAGCCGAGCTTTGGAAGATAATTGTGTTTGATTGGGTTCAAGCGTAATAAATGCACTGAATCTCAGAAGACTTAAAATGTGTTTTGTCTTTAATTATAATTTTTTAAAAATCTAATGTGTATTATTAATTTGTTTTTGTGCCGTTGGATTTAAACTAACTTATTTTTGTTTTACCATGCTTTACTACATACTTGGTAAATTAGTGTTACATTATGTGCTATAAAGAGTACATTGGTGGGTAATGGGGAGGGGTACATGTGGTGTCAAGAGTAATGTGATGGGGAATGGGTGTAGTATATGTGATGGGGAATGGGTGTAGTATGTGATGGGGAATGGGTGTAGTATGTGATGGGGAATGGGTGTAGTATGTGATGAGGAATGGGTGTAGTATGTGATGGGTAATGGGTGTAGTATATGTGATGGGGAATGGGTGTAGTATATGTGATGGGGAATGGGTGTAGTATGTGATGGGGAATGGGTGTAGTATATGTGATGGGGAATGGGTGTAGTATGTGTGATGGGGAATGGGTGTAGTATATGTGATGGGGAATGGGTTTAGTATGTGATGGGGAATGGGTGCAGTATATGTGATGGGGAATGGGTGTAGTATGTGATGGGGAATGGGTGTAGTATATGTGATGGGGAATCGGTGTAGTATGTGATGAGGAATGGGTGTAGTATGTGATGTGGAATGGGTGTAGTATGTGATTGGGAATGGGTGTAGTATGTGATGGGGAATGGGTGTAGTATGTGATGAGGAATGGGTGTAGTATGTGATGTGGAATGGGTTTAGTATGTGATTGGGAATGGGTGTAGTATGTGATGGGGAATGAGTGTAGTATGTGATGGGGAATGAGTGTAGTATGTGATGGGGAATGAGTGTAGTATGTGATGGGGAATGAGTGCAGTATGTGATGGGGAATGAGTGTAGTATGTGATGGGTAATGGGTGTAGTATGTGATGGGGAATGGGTGTAGTATGTGATGGGGAATCGGTGTAGTATGTGATGGGGAATGAGTGTAGTATATGTAATGGGGAATGGGTGTAGTATATGTGATGTGGAATGGGTGTAGTATATGTGATGGGGAATGGGTGTAGTATGTGCTGGGGAATGGGTGTAGTATGTGATGGGGAATGGGTGTAGTATATGTGATGGGGAATGGGTGTAGTATATGTGATGGGGAATGGGTGTAGTATATGTGATTGGGAATGGGTGTAGTATATGTGATGGGGAATGGGTGTAGCATATGTGATAAGGAATGGGTGTAGTATATGTGATGTGGAATGAATGTAGTATGTGATGGGGAATGGGTGTAGTATGTGATGGGGAATGGGTGTAGTATATGTGATGGGGAATGGGTGTAGTATGTGATGGGGAATGAGTGTAGTATGTGATTGGGAATGGGTGTAGTATGTGATGGGGAATGGGTGTAGTATGTGATGGGTAATCGGTGTAGTATGTGATGGGGAATGGGTGTAGTATATGTAGTGGGGAATGGGTGTAGTATATGTGATGGGGAATGGGTGTAGTATATGTGATGCGTAATGGGTGTAGTATATGTGATGGGGAATGGATGTAGTATATGTGATTGGGAATGGGTTTAGTATGTGATGGGGAATGGGTGTAGTATATGTGATGGGGAATGGGTGTAGCATATGTAATGGGGAATGGGTGTAGCATATGTGATGGGGAATGGGTGTAGTATATGTGATGGGGAATGGGTGTAGTATATGAGATTGGGAATGGTTGTAGTATATGTGATGGGGAATGGGTGTAGTATATGTGATGGGGAATGGGTTTAGTATGTGATGGGGAATGCGTGTAGTATATGTGATGGGGAATGGGTGTAATATATGTGATGGGTAATGGGTGTAGTATATGGGTTGGGGAATGGGTGTAGTATGTGATGGGGAATGGGTGTAGTATGTGATGGGGAATGGGTGTAGTATGTGATGGGCAATCGATGTAGTATGTGATGGGGAATGAGTGTAGTATATGTAATGGGGAATGGGTGTAGTATATGTGATGGGGAATGGGTGAAGTATATGTGATGGGGAATGGGTGTAGTATATGTGATGGGGAATGGGTGTAGTATATGTGATGGGGAATGAGTTTAGTATGTGATGGGGAATGGGTTTAGTATATGTGATGGGGAATGGGTGTAGTATATGTGATGGGGAATGGGTGTAGCATATGTGATGGGGAATGGGTGTAGTATGTGATGGGGAATGGGTGTAGTATGTGATGGGGAATCGGTGTAGTATGTGATGGGGAATGGGTGTAGTATATGTAATGGGGAATGGGTGTAGTATGTGATGGGAATGGGTGTAGTATGTGATGGGGAATGGGTGTAGTATGTGATGGGGAATGAGTGTAGTATGTGATGGGGAATGGGTGTAGTATATGTGATGGGGAATGGGTGTAGTATGTGATGGGGAATGGGTGTAGTATATGTGATGGGGAATGGGTGTAGTATGTGTGATGGGGAATGGTTGTAGTATATGTGATGGGGAATGGGTTTAGTATGTGATGGGGAATGGGTGTAGTATATGTGATGGGGAATGGGTGTAGTATGTGATGGGGAATGGGTGTAGTATGTGATGTGGAATGGGTGTAGTATGTGATTGGGAATGGGTGTAGTATGTGATGGGGAATGAGTGTAGTATATGATGGGGAATGAGTGTAGTATGTCATTGGGAATGAGTGTAGTATGTGATGGGGAATGAGTGCAGTATGTGATGGGGAATGAGTGTAGTTTGTGATGGGTAATGGGTGTAGTATGTGATGGGGAATGAGTGTAGTATGTGATGGGGAATGGGTGAAGTATGTGATGGGGAATGGGTGCAGTATGTGATGGGGAATCGGTGTAGTATGTGATGGGGAATGGGTGTAGTATATGTAGTGGGGAATGGGTGTAGTATATGTGATGGGGAATGGGTGTAGTATATGTGATGGGTAATGGGTGTAGTATATGTGATGGGGAATGGGTGTAGTATGTGATGGGGAATGAGTGTAGTATGTGATGGGGAATGAGTGTAGTTATGATGGGGAATGAGTGTAGTATGTGATGGGGAATGAGTGCAGTATGTGATGGGGAATGAGTGTAGTTTGTGATGGGTAATGGGTGTAGTATGTGATGGGGAATGGGTGTAGTATGTGATGGGGAATCGGTGTAGTATGTGATGTGGAATGAGTGTAGTATATGTAATGGGGAATGGGTGTAGTATATTTGATGTGGAATGGGTGTAGTATATGTGATGGGGAATGGGTGTAGTATGTGATGGGGAATGGGTGTAGTATGTGATGGGGAATGGGTGTAGCATATGTGATAAGGAACGGGTGTAGTATATGTGATGGGGAATGAATGTAGTATATGATGGGGAATGGATGTAGTATGTGATGGGGAATGGGTGTAGTATGTGATGGGGAATGGGTGTAGTATGTGATGGGGAATGGGTGTAGTATGTGATGGGGAATGGGTGTAGCATATGTGATAAGGAACGGGTGTAGTATATGTGATGGGGAATGAATGTAGTATGTGATGGGGAATGGGTGTAGTATGTGATGGGGAATGGGTGTAGTATGTGATGGGGAATGGGTGTAGTATGTGATGGGGAATGGGTGTAGTATATGTGATGGGGAATGGGTGTAGTATATGTGATGGGTAATGGGTGTAGTATATGTGATGGGGAATGGGTGTAGTATATGTGATGGGGAATGGGTTTAGTATGTGATGGGGAATGGGTGTAGCATATGTGATAAGGAACGGGTGTAGTATATGTGATGGGGAATGAATGTAGTATGTGATTGGGAATGGGTGTAGTATGTGATGGGGAATGGGTGTAGTATATGATGGGGAATGGGTGTAGTATATGTGATGGAGAATGGGTGTAGTATATGTGATGGGGAATAGGTGTAGTATATGTGATGGGGAATGGGTATAGTATGCGATGGGGAATGGGTGTAGTATATGTGATGGGGAATGGGTGTAGCATATGTGATGGGGAATTGGTGTAGTATATGTGATTGGGAATGGGTGTAGTATATGTGATGGGGAATGGGTGTAGTATATGTGTTGGGGAATGGGTTTAGTATGTGATGGGGAATGCGTGTAGTATATGTGATGGGGAATGGGTGTAATATATGTGAATGGGAATGGGTGTAGTATATGTGATGGGGAATGGGTGTAGTATGTGATGGGGAATGGGTGTTGTATATGTGATGGGGAATGGGTGTAGTATGTGATGGGCAATCGGTGTAGTATGTGATGGGGAATGAGTGTAGTATATGTAATGGGGAATGGGTGTAGTATATGTGATGGGGAATGGGTGTAGTATATGTGATGGGGAATGGGTGTAGTATATGTGATGGGGAATGGGTTTAGTATGTGATGGGAAATGGGTTTAGTATATGTGATGGGGAATGGGTGTAGTATATGTGATGGGGAATGGGTGTAGTATATGTGATGGGGAATGGGTGTAGTATATGTGATGGGGAATTGGTGTAGTATATGTTATGGGGAATGGTTGTAGTATGTGATAGGGAATGGGTGTAGTATATGTGATTGGGAATTGGTGTAGTATGTGATGGGGAATGGGTGTAGTATGTGATGGGGAATGGGTGTAGTATGTGATGGGGAATGGGTGTAGTATGTGATGGGGAATGGGTGTAGTATTTGAGGGGGAATGGGTGTAGTATTTGAGGGGGAATTGGTGTAGTATATGGGGCATTACGTCTTTCAAGATGGCATCAAAAACTTCCCTCTCCCACTGTGCCCCCCCCTAATCTCATCCCACCCCCTACACACACATAAACTGCGCGTTATGTTCAACACCGAACAAAAACAAATGTGTCACAGTGTCACCCCCCATGTAATGTAACAAGTGAGTCGTGTTTGGCGGACGTGCACAAACTCTCGGGAGTAAATCGGTCAGTAAGAGCCTTACAGAAATAAATAACTTTACAGCTGAGCAGCCAGGGGCGGATTAAGACTGCACGGGGCCCTGGGCTGCAATGAAACGGGGGCCCCATCCAGCCAACGTCCCTTAAAATCAAATTATTGTTTACAGCTAATATAGGACTGTAACTAAATATTAAAAATGAAAAATAAAATAAACGAACACGAAGAAATAACTGTTTGAAGTGTTTGCGGCATGTTACAATTGAGTGTGAAAAGAAATGTTGTTATTTCCACTGCTGGGAATCGAGCCCGACACCGGTTGCATCACGCGCCTGTACTCTGTCCACACGGCCAGCGGAGCTTGTCCAAAATGAGAGATTTTAAAGATATAAACTATATTTATACAAAGTTAAAAAAAAAATTAAAAACATTCTGGAATGAAAATAAAATAATTTGAAACATGCTCATTTTCAAATAAGAAATACTTGTTTTGTTGTGATGGGAGGTTCTTTGACGTCATATTTGTTTATTTTTAGCATGTCTAGTTCATTTATTTCGGATCTAGTTTTTTTTCAGGACGTTTTGGCTAGGTTTTTCCCAACATTGTCACTGACAGTAGTCAGTAGACTGTAGACAGTTTACAGTCAATCAGTCAGATTGTGTAAATGTATTACTATTAAATAATATAAATAATTAGTCTGAGCCCGAATCATCATAAAATTTTTGTTACATATAAAGGACGTGGTGACGTGGTGGTCGAGAGGTAGCGCTCTCGACAGTCATACTGATGGTCACTAGTTCGAATCCACACGAAGGTGAGGATTTGTTCTCGGGGCCTGAGGAGTCCCCGAGTCACCCAGCTCCGAATGGGTACCTAACTAGACAATAGTTAGGCGGCTGGGGTAATGCGTGGAACCCCTATAGCCGTGGCCTGTGACCGCTGCATCACTTGCCAACAGATCATCTCTCATGGTCTGTGGACGCATTTATCTTCTGCATAGAAGGAGCGTCTGTATATCTAAGATAAGATAGGACCAAATCATTAATACTATGTTAATATATAACGATCTATGTAACCATGTATGATTGATTTATTATAAATAAATTTCAAAGCATTCATTTAAAAATTTTTTTTTTTATCAATCACAGATAAATGTAAATTACAAGATTATCCATTTAACTTTTTAAAAACTTCATAATGTTTAAATTTTTAAAGTATAATCTATATTTTGGCTTTGTTGCCAAGTTGTTAAATAAAAACGTGTAGATTAAATAAAAATTGAAAGTGCTCTATTAAAATTTGCCTTAAAAATGCATAAATATTTATTATTTTTTAATTTGGAAGTCCAAAGTCATTAAAATGAATGCGAAAGCATTTAATTGAAGTTGCCACTTTTCAGTTTTTTCCCAAGGTTTTGATGCATGCGGGAATATTTTTACTCCTTCCAGGGAAAATCTGGCACTTAGACTTCGCAACACTGAATTTAACAATAACTATCAGGACTGAATCGCGATAAGTTGTACAATTAATATTTATAAATGTTTTATTTTTTTTTATATTTTCAAGGGTTTGTGCAAACATTTGTACACTTTTAATATAAATATAAAAATTTTGGGGGCCCCTAAACCGTCGGGGGCCCCTGGCTTTAGCCCGCTCTGCCCCCCCCCCCTTAATCCGCCATAGTGAGCAGCTCATACTTGTAAATGTAAACAATCACTGTGGGAAAGTCGGCTGGGCAACAACCAATTTTATGGACAGAAGAAGACAAAAAACACAGTTAGTCATAAACGAAAACTAAAACAAAATTTTTCACATACATAGGCCTATACTTTAAAAAATATTTCTCTTAAATAAAATATGTAATGGTCAAAACTTGATTTCCAAAGGAGTTCAAAATTCAGGTTACGTCAATGAAAAAAAATTGTGACCTGCTAACCTATCAAGAGGTGTCTTAAAAAACAAAAATGAAAAGAGAGCTCACTATATAGTGTGGGGAAGCACTCCCACCACTCATGACCTCTCTTTGGGATTGTAGTTTGTGATCCCCTGTTTAACTAAGTGATGCCAATTTGATCCACAAAGTCAGGCATTAGCGCTAGTCTTTTGTGCTGTCTTAACTTATGATATGCATTGCAGACGCTTTTTCTATCCAGAAGATTATTGCATCCAACGCTCGTTCGTGGTTTATGTCTAGTCTTGCATGTCAATTAAAGCTTTAGATATTGTTAGAGTGTTGGTTTTCCTGGTTTTGATCCACCCCATTTCCTGACGGGAAGAACTAGAATTTGTATGTGTTTGTTCTTGCATACGATATAAGACAAGTGTTTTTATTACTATGTCTATCTAAGGATTGTATTAGATTATCTTTGTGTTGTATTGCCAAATTAGAATTAGTTGCCCTATGTATTATTTGAAGTTTGCTCTTTGTTCTTCTATATTGTTTCTAGGTTTAATTATTTGATTAATTGGCAATTTTGAATATTCTACAACAATGAATCTTGCTGCTCTTTTTTGAATTTGTTGTAGTTTATCCATGTATCCAAAACATTCCGTCAGTGGCATTAAAATATAATTTGAAGTTAAATTCATTTAAGAAAACTCAAACCAACTTTTTTGAAAATTTGATTTTGGAGGGCAACTGGTTAGTTTTAAAAAAATATTTTTACTTACTTATTATTATTTTTAAATTCTCCCATAAATAAGTCTTAGTGTTTGTGATTGTTCTTTGCTACCATCGAGTCATTAGCTGAAGTTGCTGTAAAAGAAAAAGGCGTAGATATCGAGTATCAACAATTAGGCTGCTGATGCTAAGGTCCACTTGGATAAATAGACGGTTTATGACCTGACGGTAACGTCTAGCAACTCACCTCAATATCAAGCGGACTTATTTTAGCTTAAAAATATTCACCCCCACCACCACCCCTTTGATTGTCCGACATTTCGTTATTTTTAAAGTGCAGCGGTGACATGGCATGATAGGCATTTTATATTATTTTTTACTCCTAAGTGTGCCCCAGTTACGTCACAGTCAAAAAATATAGTGTCAAGGACGTTGGGAAATAAGAAAATGCTAAGCCTTTTATTACTGTTTTAGCCTTTGAACACAGTTCCTAATTATCTAAGATAGCAACTGCCACACCCCCTCTCCAAAGCTAAGTCACGTTGTATGTGATCATCTAAAAAATATAATGATTGATTTAAAGGGGCCCTGCCAACCATGATATGAGATGTGTGGGGAACAAGCAGTGTGAGAGGGAGATGTGTGGGGGACTAGCAGAGTGAGAGAAGGATGTGTGAGGGACTAGCAGAGTGAGAGAAGGATGTGTGAGGGGGATGGGCTAGCAGAATGAGAGGGAGATGTGTAAGGGACTAGCAGAGTGAGAGGGAGATGTGTGGGGACTAACAGAGTGAGAGGTAGATGTGTGGGGGAACTAGCAGAGTAAGTGGGAGATGTGTGAGGGGCTAGCAGAGTGAGAGGGAGATGCGGGGGACTAGAAGAGTGAGAAGGAAATGTGTGGGGCTAGCAGAGTGAGATGGAGATGTGTGGGGGGACTAGCAGAGTAAGAGGGAGATGTGTGGGGGACTAGCAGAGTGAGATGGAGATGTGTGGGGACTAGTAGAGAGAGAGGGAGATGTGTGGGGGACTAGCAGAGAGAGAGGGAGATGTGTGGGGGACTAGCAGAGTGAGAGGGAGATGTGTGGGGGCTAGCAGAGGGAGAGGTAGATGTGTGGGGGAACTAACAGAGTGAGAGGTAGATGTGTGGGGGACTAGCAGAGTGAGAGTGAGATGTGTGGGGACTAACAGAGTGAGAGGTAGATGTGTGGGGGAACTAGCAGAGTAAGAGGGAGATGTGTGGGGGACTAGCAGAGTGAGAGGGTGATGTGTGGGGGGCTAGCAGAGGGAGAGGGAGATGTGTGAGGGCTAGCAGAGTGAGAGGGAGATGTGTGGGGGATTAGCAGAGTGAGAGGGAGATGTGTGGGGGGCTTGAAGAGTGAGAGGGAGATGTGTGGGGGACTAGCAGAGTAAGAGGAAGATGTGTGAGGGGCTAGCAGAGTGAGAGGGAGATGCGGGGGACTAGCAGAGTGAGAGGGTGATGTGTGGGGGGAGGGCAGAGTAAGAGGGAGATGCAGGGGACTAGCAGATTGAGAGGGAGATGTGTGGGACTAACAGAGTGAGAGGGAGATGTGTGGGGACTAACAGAGTGAGAGGGAGATGTGTGGGGGACTAGCAGAGAGAGAGAGGGAGATTTGTGGGGGACTAGCAGAGTGAGAGGGTGATGTGTGGGGGGCTAGCAGAGGGAGAGGGAGATGTGTGAGGGCTAGCAGAGTGAGAGGGAGATGTGTGGGG
>MUZC01004400.1:284637-318647 GCA_002072015.1 Radix auricularia | reverse complement strand
ATATATATATATATATATATATATATATATATAAAATTCACCACATCAAGATTGAGTATGTTCTAATAAGCTTGATGAATTACCCTCGCTGGAGTCGACCCATTTAGTTTATGGTTGGCAAGCAAAGGTGGTCATTGAGGTCAACAATGCCTCTTGAGTTCAGTTTCGTTTTTCCTTCACAGAATAACATGCATTTCGTAGAGTTGTGGTTATTAATACGCCTAACACGCCGAAGGTCCTGATTTCAAGCCACAGCGTATAAGACATTATTTGTTTATTTTTTTAAAAATGTTTATGATTGTGACCGTTCTTTTAACCCTTGCTTTCGAACGGGACTTCACAACATGACTGTAAACTTTGTTTCTCAAACACAGGGATAACTTCGGCGATGTTGTTTTCAGTGAAGGAAAAGTAGTCATACACTCTCCTCAACAATACGTTCAGTACATGAATAGTGACGAGGCAGAAATTGTCGCGATGTTCGAAATACTTCAAGCCAGTATCATCATTTACCTCCGAGAACGTCCTCATACCTCTCCTCGAGTTTACAATACCTGCTCTTTAGCGGTCCTTCCGACCATGGCCATTACGAAGTTCTATTGCCTCTCACACGTGATAACTTTCTGGTGCCATCTATTGACAACGTCGTGGTGTCCACACAAATTTCACAGCACCTTATTACACTGATGTGACGTCAACTTGCCACTATCCTGATAACAGGTACAGCCGCATTTAAAAACACACTCTAATCAATGAACGGATTCCGCAGAAGAATTTCAATCCACCATATATATATAAATAATATATATAATTAGGTGACCCGTTTTGACGGAGGCCGCTTAGTCAGGGGCCCTGTCGAGAAGGGGTGGGGTGACCTCTACGCGGCTCGACAGACGAGTAAGGTCGTGGAGCAGACCACGACCTGAAACTGACAACTCCTGGCATGGAATGCCGAAGTCCGATGTTACGTGATAGGTGCTAGTCACACATGATTACAGTCGCTGTACGGATCTTAGGCAAAGCATTTAGATGCAATGTCGATAATGAAAACCAAAGTACCCGTTGAGGGTAGGGTTACTCCGAAGCGACCGTTTCATCCCCCTCAATTAACTAGTAACGCCACCGAGCGGTGCCGGGTTAGGGCCAGGAGCGCCAGTACGGATTAGCAAAAGGTACCGCTAGGAACGCATTGAACGCCAGCTCTGAGGAAACCTTCCAGTGGGGGTTAAACCCTAGGTAGAGCAGCGATGATCCCTCGCACTGCGGCGGTCCAAACCATTGAGACTCGTAAGCTTTGCCGGGTTGGCGCCGAAGTAATAGCGAGTCGAAGTAGGGAAAATTCCACCCCTCGGGGTGGGGGGGGGGCTTCTCAGCTTTTACGTCCCTTAGGGGGCCAGAGAGCTGAGGAGGTTTTCCGGGAAGCCCCATGAAGAGCGCAGTCATGGGACTGCTGACTCTCTTCCACATGTAGAATTTTCAGTCATGGGCCGTTTTATTTACCAGCGCAAACACAAGAAGAATGCAAATAAGCTTAATGAATTACCCTTGCTAGGGTCGGCCAATCACAGTTTATGGTTAGCAAACTAGGGTGGTGCAGGGTGGGGGCAGGTAGCTAGCCGCAGTGCGCATATTTTGAGACCAACAATGCGTTGGCGGTTCTCTCCATCCCCCACCCCGAGATTCACTCGCGTTGTTCTGATTTCTTCGTGATGTAGTTTGCGTCCGCCCCCATTTTCTTTGCACTATCTATGAGCGAGTCTGCGGCGTATGCTACGCCGCGGGTCGCATCTAGTATCAATTATTTAGTTGATGTTGTCATTGTTGTGTCTGTCCGGCCCACACATTTCCTGATACAGGTGACCACCTCAGAGACACGAAGATAACAAACAAGACGCTCTCCTCATACAAACCAAACCAATAACTTGACCTTCATGTTGTTGGTCATTTAAAAAATTATTTCAGCCTCTAGGTTTGTTTGTTTTTAATCCCGAACAAAACCTTCAGAAAAAATTGTGTTAAGTGGACTACGTAGCTGAACGGCTCTGGCTACCATGGGGGTCAAGGTCGTGTCAAGTAGGTCGTCCTGCTTTGAACAAGAGATCAAAGGCTAAAGCCATATAGAGGGTGGGGGCAGTGGCGGACTAGCCAGTCGGGCATTTGGGCAATGCCCGGTGGGCCTTTTTTGTTCTAAAGCAAAGGTCTCAAAACTACGGCCCGCGGGCCAGATGCGACCCGCGAGGCTCTCACATCTGGCCCCTGGATACCTTTTAATCTTTAAAAAAAATACTATTTTTTACCACAAAACTTAGTATTTTACTAGTTACTTCTTCAGCTGTCAATTTTTTCAAGACGCTTGAAATTTTAATTATGTCTTTTTTCGAAATTATTTATGCTATTGCCGCGTTATTAACGGAGAAGTTTGAATATTTTCATGTCCTTGACATAAATCTTAATAATTTTTCAAAAAGTAGACGAATTCAAATTATGCAAACATTATTTTAATTGGTTGGGCGTAACATTTTTAATGAATTACCATATTTTAATGAATTACCATATTTTAATGAAAAACACAAATTCTTTGTGCTTTAATGCAATAAAAACAAAATAAATTTAAATTTTAGAAAGTTACCTTACAATAATTTTCTAAAAACTTAAAGAGCAATGGGGCCGTCCATAAATTACGTCACGCTATGCTATTTTTGACCATTTCTAATTCCCCCCCCCCCCNAGAGAAAGAAAATTGAAAGGGGTGGAGGGGGGTGGGGGGTTAAGTCCAATGCAGGCCCCCCTAAAGTTCGTCACACTTTCGAACAAAAATATTTTTTAAATTAACAAAATAATTAAAATTTAATATAAAACACGTGACGTCACTCATGGTCGGACACCTCTCTCCCCCGTCACACTCTCTTACACCCTCCCCCCTATGGAGCGCGAGTGTATTTTATAGACGGCCCTAATAAAAATTACTACTTGCAAGTTAAACACAATATTTGAACCATCATGCCATGCATGTACTTTGTACTAGTTAGCGCATCATTCTGCGCATGTCGAAATTCCACACAAAAAGTGTCGTAGCAATATAGGGTATTAATAGCACATATTATTCGGTCCAGCGGTGATACTTTTTTCTTCAGTTTTCTTATATTTTGTTTACCGCTTTATTTTCTGACCAAATCGATACCTTTAAATAATGATTTTACAATTTTGAACGGGTTTTCTTTAGTTATAACAACCACTATGCAATCAAACACATTTTGCGCGAATCTGTTAATTAAGACTCGAAGTTAAGAATATTTTTGCTTTACCTTGGTTTTCCCCTTCAAACGAAAAATGTTGGTTGTCGGTAATTGCTTTATTTTTAACATGTCTTTAAACTCCGCCATCTAAATGTGTGACGCCCGGGGCGGACCACCCCCTAGCTACGCCACTGGTCAGAACCTTATGTTATACAATACAGACGCTCCTATGTAGAACATTATCTTATACAATACAGACTCTCATGTGTAGAACATTATCTTATACAATACAGACGCTCATGTGTAGAACATTATCTTATACAATACAGACGCCCCTTCTATACAGAAAATTATCCTATAAAATACAGACGCTCCTGCTATGCAGAACCTTAACTTATAAAAGCCAGAAGCTCCTATTCAGAACCTTATCTTATATAATACAGACGCTCTTCTATGCAGAAGATTAGTGCGTTATACGCTTTTCCATGGATTATGTTTAGTCTTGAATTTTTCTAATTAAAATTAAATGATAACAGTGTGTTGGTTTTCTGAGTTTGCTCAGACATCCTTTTATACGCGGGAATACTAGACGGTCAGGATTTGTGTTTTTGAGAATGAACATGAACATGAACAGCGTTTTTATCCCCATGTCTGATTGTTGTATTAGATCATCTTTGTGTTATATCAACACATTAGAATGAATAGCCTTTATGTATTAATACTACTTTACTCTTTGTCCTATCAACAAACATAACACAGACAATTTGGATTAGTTTCTTTCATGGGATTCAGGTTTTTTATTTATCAGAAATCATGACAGAATATCACGCAACAAGACAATGGTCAATATAATAATTTATCAATATATTAATCCCAGACTAATAAAAATAAATGAATAATAGATGATGGATATTTAGTTACAATGATAAATTCACGGATAAATGATGATACATCAATAGACAGCTATCAGGAACATTGTAACCATGTATTTGAATTATCTTATTTCAAGGACTTTCTTTGGTGTGTGACATCATTCTATATGTAGATAAATATGGGAAATTCCCCTTTAAGCTAAGCTGGATAAAAGATAAATTTAAGCCCATCTTGTGTGGGTAGGACGATGACAGAGCTGAAAGCAGAGATATATAAATAAGGACAGATACTGTGAGAGAAAAATCCCTAATATTATTTCTTTATAAAAAGGGGGGCGAGTGGGGTTCCACTGAAGCTTCTGTAGTAATTATTTAAAGAAAACAATCAAACAAATCTAACATGGTATCTGGGGGAACTGACTAGTCAGGTCATGTCGATTTCCTCCTAAAAAATTGCCCCCCCCCCGCTTCATAAACGTGACTGTAAGATGAGATAAGGTCACCAAGATGATGCTTCCATTTCTTGAAATGTGGACAAACCAGTGAATTCTTAAAATGTCAGCATATTGTGTGTGCCACATGGCTGGTGTGACCAGTGTAAAAAATCTGGCATGGCAGCAGTTACCCCTAGACCAAAACTAGAGTCTGTAAACAGATCTGTCATTGAAATGGTTTCATCTACAGCCCATACATTCTTTCTGTCTCCCGTATGAATGATGGACATGGGCTGAGTTTCTCTACAGGTAGTAAGTACTAATCCTACACACACACAAATAATTACCCAACCTGAAATCTCAGTCAAACATATATTTCAAAGATTAAAAAAATGTTTGAAACATCTTTAAAGCGAAAAAATAAAATTGACATGTACAAACGTGGTGCCAAAAAAATGAAATTTTACAGCAATCAAGGACAGTGTTGTCTTAAACTTAAAGTCAGTATAGTATATCCCATTAGATTCTGTATACAAATATTCCTATGAAAAGTGCCCATAAAATCATTTATAAACTATTTTGAATGTCTTATCTATCTTAGATATACAGACGCTCCTTCTATGCAGAAGATAATTGCGTCCACAGACCATGAGAGATGATCTGTTGGCAAGTGATGCAGCGGTCACAGGCCACGGCTATAGGGGTTCCACGCATTACCCCAGCCGCCTAACTATTGTCTAGTTAGGTACCCATTCGGAGCTCGGTGACTCGGGGACTCCTCAGGCCCCGAGAACAAATCCTCACCTTAGTGTGGATTCGAACTCGTGACCATCGGTATGACAGTCGAGAGCGCTACCTCTCGACCACCACGTCCCAATGTATGGCATAATTGAGGTATAGATAAAAATTAATACAATTTTGTCTGATGTAGTGTAGTTCAAATCTATTGTAAAAAAATAATTTACAAAATATATACAATAAATTATCTTCTTTATAAATAATTTAAAGTAATTTACTTTTTTGTTGCTTTTATAAATTTGTATGTGTTTTGTAACTTGTTCATTTTGTTTATATTTATGAGTAGAAATTAAACTCAAAGTAATTTGCAACATAAATAACATCAAATTGTTAGGTCTGGGCATAGTTTAAATCATAAAATCTGGTGGAAATAATATAATAAAAAAATATCATATCTGTTTTAGATAAACAAACATTTAAGAATGTAAATTTGTAAAAAATAATTTAACTTATTGAAAAATATATTTTTTGAAAAAACAGAAAAATTAGAACACAATGATTTAAAGGATTTATAAAAGAAAAGGAAAATCAGATATTCTATATATTGCAATACAGACATTTGTTGCAAAAAATAATTTTACATCTGAGCTTTTAAATAGTAAAATTAAAATAATCCCATGAATTTTGTTAGTGGCCATCTTTGTTGCAAACAGAAATAATGTGTTGCTTACACTACTTGAGAATTAAACATTAGCTGTGCAGTACCAATTCTCAAACACAATCTGATGTAAAAAAATTCCCATACACAAATATGTCAACATAATCACATACAAAGATATGTAAAAAAAAATAATTCTCAAACACCAATAAATAAGTCAACAGAATCTCATGAAAACAAATTGCCATAAACAAATATGTCAACAAAGTAGCATACAAAGATGTGTCAAAAAATTCTCACTCACTAATAATTTTTAAAAAATTATCATTTTGCAGTGCTGAGCTGTAGTGGTAATGGTGTCACATTGGTATTGATCAGCAAAAATCAGTCATGGAAACAACACACTCAATTAGGCTAGAAGATGACCTTGACATTTACACAATATTATTTCAAAAGAAAGTTTTATTTTAAGCTTAAAATATAATTATATGATAAATATTGTTCCAAGTATTGTGGATTTTAAAATGTTAAATAAAAAAAAATCATTCTTTTAAATCTCAAAAGGTGTCAATGAATTATAAATATATGTTGTATAGCAGTACATTGAAATGGATAAGATTACACATAAACATGACAAGAAAAGAGATAAACAAATGAAGAATCTGCTTTTGAATATTAACTCAACACTCCATTTAATAGTTAGTCTTAATGTATGTAATTGACAATTATGTGTAACACAATGGCATACATGTTTTAGACAATTTTACCACAAACATTAAGTTAAGTAATTGTTATTTTATTTTCATGGACAAAAAAAAGAATGAGACTAACTGCTATTCTATTATTGAGATGAGAGAATAGCATAGTATTTTAAAAAGGAAAGAAATGAATGTTGAATAAAACAAAAATTTCATTATATTTTTTGGATCTGTTTAGGGTTTTCGGGGATATCAATTGTGGTTTAAAAAATAAATTAGGAATCAAGCAAGGTACCCTGTTTCAATAAGAAAATTGGAGGGATCCCAATATTGAAGAAGCAGTTGAATATTTGTTTGTCTTTAAACAAACATTAAGAGTTATTAAAACAGTTACATAATTTAATAAGCGATGGTTTTCTTAAATGGAATATTAACATCTATTTTGTTAACACAATAGATTCTTTAGAATTTTACAGGGAACAAAAAGAACACATCAGTTGACAGAATAAGGCTGTCACTGACACAAGTAAAAGTAAATGCTGAGCAAATGAATGAGATTAAAAAAACTTTGAGTATATTTAGTCATATAAAACAACATATTCACCACAAGAGAAAGAAAATTGAAAGGGGTGGAGGGGGGTGGGGGGTTAAGTCCAATGCAGGTAGGGACAAAAACAAGGGGGAAAGATTATTATTTAAATTTTTTAAAAGAATTTTTGTATGTTCAGTAGCCCACAAATATATAAATTATATATAAATTTGTTTCAAGCGTAATATTTTTCTCTCCCTGGGAAAAAAAATGTTTTTTAATTGTTTACATTTATATTTTATGTGGGTTAATTTACAACAAAGTGATTGCAACAAGCTCTTCTCCTGAGAACAGTTTCTTTAATATCTGGGGAGATGGGACTGTTTAAAAGGGAGCATTGTAATATTTAAAGCATTTATAAACAGACATAAATAACTCATTTCATGTCGTGGAAAGGATGTGCAACACAAAAAATATGCAGAGCTATGTACAGAAATGTTATCAACATTCATCTTCTATAGTGTTCTTTACACCAACCATGCACTCTTGGAATCATTGGTGCTCTGCACCACATAGAGTTTATACAACTGTTCACTTACAACTAATAAAGCTGAGTATTGTAGAGCCCGTTCTAAGAGTTGTTAAGTTGCTAAAGGGGCTGTCCATATATCATGTCATGCGTCTGGAGGGGTGGGGAGGGGAGGGGGTAACAGTTTTGTGATGAGGGGGAGAGGGTGCTTAACAGCAAAAACGTGTGACTTTAAATAAAACTTCCACTTAAATATTTGATTGTTTACAATTTATTTAATGAAATTTTACATGGCTCCACAATTTACATGGTGGCTTTATGCATGTTAAGATATTAGAGTGCATCCTTACACTAAAATTTAATGATTAAATACATACTTAAATTTAAAAAAAAGGGATTAGGAAACATTTTCAAATAGAAAATAGGGCTTTTATGGAAGGGGGGGCCTTTATGATGTCATGATGTTTTTGTGATGATGGATGACGAGGTGGGGTGGGGGTGAAAATTGCCCAAAATCTCATGACGTCATTTATGGGCGGCCCCGAAGCCAAGGCATCCTATATTAGTTTTTTTTAATGCATCAGAATTAGTCATGAGAAATACTATTGAAAACTGAATTATTTTTTCTATCATACTTTTTTTGATCATTCATTTAATATCAGGTTGGATATCCTGGTTGAAAATTTAGAAAAAAATGGGTAAACACTAAAATCCCATCAACTAATACACATATAAAACTAAGCCTGGTAAATATATTGCACCAAGGTGGCCTTTGTGATTAAATTAATTTAAAGCTTGTGGTAATTTTGTGTATTCTCTATAAAATAGTTTTTCATTTTAAGCTACAAGTTAATAGTTTTAAAAAATTTCTCTTTTAATTCGATTTGAATGGTAACCGGTAGAGCATTCACAAATGTGAGCAGCAATTAAAATCTCAATTAAAAAGTAAATGTTATGACGGGTGACTTCTCTCTATTTTTTTCTGCTATAGATCCGTGGATGATACTGTCACATTAAACTGTTGTACCTCAGCCCTGTAGTGTAAAAACTAAAGATGTGCCTTAATGGGTTCAATGAAATCAAAGCTAAAATTCATAACATGCAAGGTAAATGGGTCAATCTCAGACACAGTCAAAACAACAGCCAACAGTTGTTGACAATCATGAACCTTTCTGCTCATAACGATTCCAATATTTTAAAGTCAATCCTCATCTAGGCTCTATGCACACGAATAATCAGGAGGGATTTAAATATAAATGTATGTGTGAAAACTAGGGCTGGTACTTATTAAAAAATTATTGTTTGATTAATCGGGAATTTTTTTACGATTAAAGAAATTGATTTCGATTAATGATATTTGTATAACGCATATATACCTGTCATTAAGTCACAATTCATTATTTCTCGAAATTGATTAAGTCGCGGTAATTCCATAGCTCCGAAATTTTGTGAAGTTACACAGCAAATTCATTCTACGTTGCAAAAAATAAGAAAGAAAAACCTTTTATGTCTACGTATGAACATCTAAAAAAATAATAATAATACAAGGGGAAAGTATGTAATAAACAAAAATATAAGTTATTAAAAAATTTGAAAAAAATTTTTCTTAAATTTTAATTTAAATCGATCAAATTTAATTTAATCGATTAAAAATTGCAACAATTAATCGATTTAAAAATAGTTAATTTCTGCAGCGAAAATCATTTTTATCCTGGATTTTTTAATTTAAAAATCATGTAAGATATCAACTACCCCACAACCATCCCATCACACAATGAAAAGTCAAACTTCTTAATATCCTAATACAACCATCCCATCACACAATGAAAAGTCAAACTTCTTAATATCCTAATACAACCATCCCATCACACAATGGAAAGTCAAACTTCTTAATATCCTAATACAACCATCCCATCACACAATGGAAAGCCAAACTTCTTAGTGTCCTAATACAACCATCCCATCACACAATGAAAAGTCAAACTTCTTAATATCCTAATACAACCATCCCATCACACAATGGAAAGTCAAACTTCTTAGTGTCCTAATACAGCCATCACTTGATTTATTTATAACAGTAACAATTGGAATAAATAAAGTCCATACTGCTATATTTACAGAAATAAAATAATTTTACAAAATCATTAAACGAAATCTCATTAACCACAGTACAAGCACCAAATACAAGAAAAATAACCATGAAAATAATCATGAGTTTCAAGAACCAACTCCACAGAAATGGAAAAAACATCACCCAAAAACCTGACATTCATGCATTTTTTTAAAGAAATAGATTTCAGTTAAAGGTTTGACATAAATTTCACCATCACAATGACATACATAATATCAAGTTCACAACCAGAAAATCTCTTCTCCAAGTAAATCTGCTAGTAATACTCACAGCCTTTAGTGCATATATTAGAAGAAAGCACATTTTCCAGAAGGTTTGTTCTTTTGTGTTTTCTTTGTTTTAATTCACAAAGTGTATACATGTAAACATCAACCTGCGCCTGATAGGTTTAAATCCAAGGACTTGCAATTTTGTTACAGCCAAAATGGTGGACAATTTAGTGTGTCCAAAGGCACGCCAATTGTTTAGGACCTTACCTCATTCCAACACATTTGTTGGAAGAAGTACAACTTTTCAGCTGCATCAGGTCATATGATCGCCACTGGTAACACTGTTGGAGCAATGTTTTATCATTGTCCATACATCTACTGGCTAACAACAAAGACTGTACACATTTTCACACACAAAAATTCCCCTTGCTGATTGTCTGTTTGAATTGCACATTTCAACATCTTCTATTTACATTAAAATGAATTTGTCTCTGAAGAAGTACGAGCAGTTTTAACTAAGTCAAATATGTTGTTGTAAATGAATGTACCCACGTGATGGAGGCGGAGAGGGTCAATGGTTTGACTCTTCTGTTATCAAACTTGCCGTCTGCTCCCTGTCAAGCTCTCTGACCCTGAAGTGAAGACAAACATACAATTGAAATAAGAGAAAAATAATAATAACTCGAAAGAGTATTTAAGCGCATTTCCAACTATTTGTCCATAAAAAAAGGAAAATAACTCTAGTTTACATTAAAAGTCATTTCAAATCAATAATTCTGAAAGTAAACAAAACACTTGCTATCTACAAATTGTCACTAAAATTAGGGGAGTCGAAAAAAAGGAGATTTTTCAAAAATTCCTTCTCCAACATTGTTTGGCTTTTGTTTCAATCCAATAGTTGGCGATTAATTGACATAATACTGATATTTTTTCTTTTTTTTGATTTTCCAGGAATTCCAGTAAATCTTTTTTGGAATTTTTTTGGCCAGAGCACATTCTTGGGACCTCCTTTACATATTTGCAAAAGACCCAAACCCTCTATCTGGTATGGTTCAGGAGCAATTGCTTGTGCAAGCTCGAACAGACAGAACAGACCTTTCAAATATATAAACGCAATTTGTCCCATGGGGAAATTGCGGTAAAAAAATTAATTTGAATAATTTTTGCCAATCATTTATTTAAAGGAACAAAAATTTACATTTTCTACAAAAAATTTGAGCCATTTACATTTATTAAAGAAACATCCATTGTTAAAAAAAAACAACAACCAATCTTATAGCACCTAACATATGACAACGCTATTAATTATGTTATAAATATTCCTGACAAAATACAACTCTATATTTTATTTTATAAATATTCATAACAAATTTCACAAGCAGTTTGTATTTTAGATATTCCTGAAAAATGACACACCATTTGAGTCTATGAAAAATATTCTCTAATAAATTTTATTTTAATTCAACAAGAAATATATCCTTATATAAATGTCTGTATAAATATGTGTATTATTGTGTATGATTAATCAAGGTAATGTTTATTATTGTTGCACTTACAGTACAATGTACTTTGACAAAACTAAAGGAGATGTCTTTTCAGCAATTATAATCACATGTCCAAGATAGTAAATTAATTAAATGTCATGAGACAGGATATGTCATGAGACAGGAGTAACCTACCTGGCAGCTGAACGTCTACGACACAAAAGCTGAAGGCATCTCTTAAAACCAAGCAGGACAGGGTCCCAATTTTCCCAGTAGGTCAGAAAACTGACCACGATGAAGGCCACAACTATAGGTATGAAGCCCAAATAGAAGAGAATCCCAAACTGCATCTGAGGATTGCAAAACAAAGTGAAAGTTGGTGAATCATGTCATCAAAATAAACTTTACTTTCAAGTGTTGTTTTACAAAAACCTTTAACAGAGAGTTTTGGATAATATCTCTATGCAAGCCATTATATCATGTCTTACTTATAAAGAATGTCACTATGCAAGCCGTTATAACATGTGTAACATATAAAGAATAATGTCACTATGCATGCCATTATATCATGTGTTACATATAAAGAATAATGTCACTATGCAAGCCATTATATCATGTGTTACATATAAAGAATTATGTCATTATTCAAGCCATTATATCATGTGTTATTTTCCAGAAAACCACTGTGCTATTTGTGCTTTGATCTCTTCCCATATTTTTATTTTTACACTGGAATCTTGAGTAAATATTAATGAAGTTAACTTCTTCAGCCCTCTGCGGATGCTTAACTTGATCTATGAGACAAAAAAAGGTCACTTACATCTTTGATCACACCATCAGCTATCATGTTGAGGGGAATGACCAGGCTAAGGGACAGGGTTCCAATCAGTGACGATGTCAAAAAACAGCCTCTGAGACACAACAAAGAATATTTACTTTAATGGTAGAGAACTGAAAAACAACTGTGTGACTTGTTGCTATGACATGTGCTGTTAGCTTTAATGGTAGAGAACTGACCAAATAAAATGTGTGTCTTGTTGCTATGACACGGGCTGTTAGCTTTAATGGTAGAGAACTGACCAAATAAAATGTGTGTCTTGTTGCTATGACATGTGCTGCTAGCTTTAATGGTAGAGAACTGACCAAATAAAATGTGTGACATGTTGCTACGACATGTGCTGTTAAAAAGCCACATAATATATATGTTTTACATAAAATTGTTTAATTTAGACTGACAAAAAAACTTTCAGTTTAAAGGAATAGTGGTAATTTATTGCATTAGAGTAAGCTAAAATATCATATTTAATCTTTTAAAGAAATTCTAATGATGTTTCAAATTTGTTTATTACTTACTGTATTAATTTCTATTTCCTCCACCTGCAAAGCCTTGACTAAATCAGAGTTAACTCTAATAATTGTTAAGCTAATGATGTTTACTTACAACAACCATATACACTCTGATAGCACTGTCCCTATTGCTCCATTCAACAATATGAACATCCACTGCTTCTTGCTGGGCCACTCAAAGAGCTCCTGCTTAGAATAGTGTAGTATTAAAAACCCTGGCCACATAGACAGGGCACACACAAGCCCAACAAAACCTGGGGACAAACATAAAGTAGCATTTAAATAATGATCCAATGGGGTTCCTAATCAGATATAAAGTAGCATTTAAATAATGATCCAATGGGGTTCCTGACCAAATATAAAGTAACTTATGAATAATGATCCATATTGACCAAATATAAAGTAACACATAATTAGCCAGCCGTTAGGTGCCCTTGTCACTAGCGTCCTAACAATGAGATCTGGACCACTTGCTCCAAGATTCATTTAAGTTTCTATCACACAAAAAATAACTCAAAACTACTAACAGAATGAAATCTTAATGGTGTACCTCCCTGTCTCAACATAATATACAAAAAACTCTCCACACTTATACAAATATTTTAATGTCAACAAAACAACTCCCTTTTGCACACTTTTGCACCGACTAACCAATAACGCGGCCACCAAACACACCACCCCGCATAGCTCACAACAAATCAACAAAGGAAAATTGGTCATCCATGACAGCCTAGACAGAACACTAAGGTCAAGCGAGCTGTAAAAGAACACTAAGGTAATAAATAAAATAATTAAACTGAAATGTTTCAAAACCTTGGGCAAAAACAAATTCAAAAAGACTAAAATAAACTGTGACTAACTATGTAAACACTTTATCAAAATCTTTTTAAAAAACTGGTTTTTCAAGGAGCCCTCATCCAACTTGGCTTCCATTTACTTTGATACACACTAACATTTTGGTGCTAGAAAGCTTAATTATTTTTAATTTAGCAAAGCATGTTACCAAAAAACATAGGAATGTCCATTTTGTCCTCATTTTCCACCCTCCGCCTTACAAGAACCAGGTAGAAAGAATAGCAGGCTGCACTTGTCACAGCCCACAATGCACCTGTTGGGATATTTCCTTCCAGCTTGGCATCAGACTCGTACACCATGATAATACCAGAGATACTGAAAGAGGAAATAGAATAAACTACATTACAAATATTTAAATAACTACTCTTACTCTTACTATAAAGCAGTGATGGCGAACATCCCACAGTTGGCATGCAAAGCCTCATCAGCCAACATGCCCCTAAATGTTATTTCTTAAAACAAAAATCCCAATACTACATAATTTAATACATGTTTTAGTCTGTTCTTGAACATTTCACTTACATGTCGAACTTGATGAAGTTGAACGGGAAATATTTATTGAAGAGAAATTGAGGAATTATATTTACCAGAAAGTTGGTTGTTGCAATTATCTTTCTAAAACAAACCATCAAACGATGGCCTTAGTTCAAAATTCACTGTGCTTAGCAAAACAGGATAAAACACTCTCCAATGTGGAGTTAATCAAAGGTCATGTATGGAGGTAATTCCCCTTTTCCAAATAAGCACAAAATTAAACAATGCATTGCTGAGATGCTACTTGGCAGAAATGCTGTTTAAGACCAAGTCTTGTGGATGGCAAGTGATATTGGTCAAAAGCTCACCAATGACTTACTTCAGTTACTCAATGTGTTTGGATAAAAGCACAGACATAAATAACCATGCAAGGATAGCCATATTTTTGCATTATGCCATTATGCTGCTGGTGATACGATGGGAAAAGAGATAGTTAAAAAGGAACCTTTGCCGAAAGGAACACAAGGAACAGATATTTACAAAGTTGTCATGGTAGCTTTTTTTTAGAAAAAGACATAAGACCAGAAAAATAAGTTTCCATTATTAGTGATGGTGCGCCTTGCATGTTAGAACATCATCTGGTTTCATACACTTCTTTGTTAAGAAGCAAAATTTCCAGTTATTCAGTTTCATTGTCGCATTCACCAGAAGCTCTTTGTGCCATTTTTAAGTATTTCCAAATGAAGTTCAAGCACGGTATATAGCAATGCTAAAGCACAATAATGTCCAATGGTTGAGCGGAGAACTAGGCTTTCGTGAGATTTCTAGCCTGCTGAGATGGAAATTAGGTTATTTTTGAATGAGAAAGGGCAGGATTATCAACAGCACATTGATTTGGTCTGGCTAAAAAAGGTTATGCTTTTTATAAAGATTTTACACACCACTTCAAATACTAAACAAGCTACAGCAAGTGAAAACGGCAGATATAATATTTTGAAATATAAAAACATTTTAAAGAAAACTGCAAGCTTTTCATAAAACATTTTGCAAATGGGTAGCTGATATATTTCCAAAATTCACACCATACTCCAAGTCAGGACAAAATCTACAAGGAATTTTCAAGCATCATAGCAGCTGCAAAGGAGAATTTCAATGACAGATTTCTACAGTTCCATCAGATGGAAAAAACAATATGATTTATTACTTCTCCAGATAAATCTAAGTTTGAAGAACATGATCTTTATTGCTTACATACATAGTTTAGATTTTGTAAGTGTGGAAATGTAGCTATTGGAATTTTAAGAGAGCTCTTAGTGAAAAATAAAACTCTCTGTTCTGTGAGCAACACTTGAGGAGATCGAGGGTAAAGAGATCACACTATAGTTATGAAAATGAAATCATTAAAGAGAGCTGATTCTCTGCAATATAAGTTTAAATCAATGAAAACACTTGGGACTACTATTCTTACAATTCTTTGGATCATCGTATGACTGTGAACAGCTGTTTTCAGCTTTAAATTATATTTATATCAAATGTAACACAAGAAACAGACTGACAGATAACATGGCTGCTGCATGTGTTGTGCATAAATTAACAAAGTGTAAGCAAAGGTTTGACTAATTATCAGCATGTATACAATACCAAAAATCCCATTAACTACTCAAAACTAATCTATTTCCTTTAATAAAAATGTTTGGTACCGTTGAAAATTCTCTTCCTGTTTTTTCTCTGAAGTAACCCATTTTTGGGTTTAATTAGAGTGTTGGCACTATGATATATATATAAGTGGAATTTAGTTAAATTTTGGTCACGGGCCCCAAAAAGTTTCGCCACCACTGCTATAAGCTATGCCTTTTAAAATGTTTAAAAAAGGGGACAAATTATTTAAGTTTTCATTTTTTGACAACTTAAATAATTCATTAACAGGTTGTCAAATGTCACACAAATTACTAGACTGTGATATATTTATTCTGTTAACTCAGGAGTGAAATAGCTACATATGTACAAAAAATTAAAAAGAGCTTCTGTATCTTATCTTATCTTAGATATACAGACGCTCCTTCTATGCAGAAGATAATTGTGTCCACAGACCATGAGAGATGATCTGTTGGCAAGTGATGCAGCGGTCACAGGCCACGGCTATAGGGGTTCCACGCATTACCCCAGCCGCCTAACTATTGTCTAGTTAGGTACCCATTCGGAGCTGGGTGACTCGGGGACTCCTCAGGCCCCGAGAACAAATCCTCACTTTCGTGTGGATTCGAACTCGTGACCATCAGTATGACAGTCGAGAGCGCTACCTCTCGGCCACCACGTCCCATTGGAAAGCTGAATCTAAGTAATAAAATCTTACCCTACAATTACTGCTGCCAGTTTAGATAGGGTAAATTTATCCATGGCACCGCTAGGAAAAATTGCTGCACTGATGAGAGTGAAGAGACCAGATGTTGATGAGAGGATATTGACGATGCCAGTCTCTGTCTGGGCCATGGCCAATTGGTAAGTATAGTTTGCTAAAAACCACTGAAAGGTTAGGTATCCAATGTTTTACACGGCAGTTGGAAACACACAGGAACTATATATTGATAGCGAAGATGTATGCTAAAAATCGATATATATAATTCGCCAGAAATTATGACAAGCACGAGACATAAGCAAACAAGCACAACAAATGACCCTTGCTAAGATCAACCAATCACAGTTTAAGGTTGGCAAGCAAGTTTGGTGTAAGGCCCTCCCCTCCTTGCACCATCTTGACACCAAAAATGCATCTTGCGCTCACTCGCGTTACTCTCATTTCATCGTGCTGTTTGTGTCTGTTCTTTCCCCCCCCCCCACACTTTCTTTGCATAATCTATGAGCAAGCCAGCGGTGTATGCTACACCACTGGTCATATCTGGTATATAAAAATTATTTTAGAAGTCTAAAAGCAGTATTTAAATATTTTTTTTATTAGCATATATAAAGTATTGGTTGCTTAAACATTAATAGAATTTTAAGATATGGAAACTTCTATGAAAAGAAATTTCCAATACCCCTTTTATTTGTTTATAGTATTAAATTTAAATATATAAGATGGCTTTAAAAATTTCTTCAAGTGTGTAATAAATGTGACCAGAAGCATTGCTTAACTAAATACAAAACTTTTAATTCTAAATTGACAATAACATTTTACAAACAGTATAAATATAAAATGTAAAATAAAGCATGCTTTATTTAAAAAAAACGAATAAACCTTGGAATACTTACCAAAATGCAGAAAAAACATGCAAGCTTGGCCACCTGATTCAGGGGTAACCTGTTTTGTAAAATGTTTAACTTTTCAGCTGCTTGAATACTAGCCTGATAAGACAAACGTGCCAGGTTGTGTTCCAAAGCATAAGTCTCTGATATTTACAAAAAAGATGCTGTGTTAACAATGATGAAACGTCATTTTAAAAAAATAATTTTGATAGCATTTATATTATACACAATCAAACAAATTAAGAAAAACACATTTTAAGCAGAACATTCAGAGAAAATTATATGCAATGTGAATAGATCATTTGGTTTAAAATATTTTTTATCCCATTCACATAAAGCAATGTAAAAGTTTGTGACAAAATGAACTTGATGAAATCAACTTACCAGAAAGTTGGCGCACTTCTGAGAGATTACTGAATCTAACAGACTTGCTATTACCCCCACCTGAAACTCATTGGACAAAAAAACCTATTTACCAGAATGATGTCAACTGACTTAAAATGCTATTTAAAATTTTCTTTTATTATTAAAAACAATGGATCTGATGGATCAAATTCTAATTCTCCAGACCAATGCTTAGGGTTGATTCCAAATCTGATATATTTGAAAAAGTTTTAGTTAAACCCCAAAACAGTATCTCTGTTGAATCTTTTGCCGGTTTTGTTTTTTTAAACTGTAACTTTTGATACTTCCTTCCTCTTCCTATATTTTTTTATTAAGTACTTGTGTCCATATTTCTTATTTTGATTAAAGTTTAATTTAACAAAGCGCAGTAATGCGTGCCTAGCCTCTATTACCAAAGCGCGCCTCAATAGAGCTCTTTTTTGAAACGAAATGGCAGAAAGTAAAAACTCTGCAGTTCGTGAAAGAAGATGTGTTCGACTTCCGTCGTGATTTTGCTATACTTTATTATAAAAATAATAGTACTAAACTACAGGTAAAATAGTATTAAACTCAAGACGGTCATTTGGATACGTAAAATAACCATTCTTATCCTAAAAGATGAAGTCAGTATGATACTAATATTATAAATACATTTTCAGCTATTTTTTAAATTTCAGAACCAGTTGATCGCAATATGGGAAACCCTTATGGGACTGAGGCAGAAGTTTACAAAAAAACCTTATGGGGCTATAAAGGTTCATGTTATAGATCTCTACTTAATTATTTTTCCATGGTATATTGGATAATATGAAATGTAAATTTAATTTAAATAATTGTGCTTATTTATTTGTACTGATGAAGGTAGGCATTGGACAAAACTTTTACTAATGAATTAGTTCATATATAAAGCTTGTTTTTAGTGTTTTAATAATACAATTTTTTGTTTGTATCTTGTATTTTATTATCCCAGTAAGTGTACAACAACTAATTTCAGCTATCAACTTACTGCTTGCATCATCTGATTCTCCTCCACTAGTATGGCTGTCATAATTATCATATTTGATAGGCACATAAATCGGGGAACCCTGAAAGAATAATTTGATTAGCTAATACTTAGAATCTATACATGAATTAGCGCTGTTTCTGGTAAAATTATTTAAATAAAATAAGTTTTATAAGAATTTAGCTTATGGTTAAACGTTAACAAAATAAAAACTGTCATCTGTGTCTTACAAGCATGGCATCAGGTTCAACTGGTGAAGGAACTGGCAACACATCGTCAGTTAGAGGCGACTAGAGTAGGAAATACATTTAATTTGACATATTTTGAGGCTAAGATATTGGTCAGCTAACTGCTGATTTTAATAACACACACACACAAAAATGTGTCTTTTATCACAATGTGAAGAAATATACCAAGAAAACAATATATTTCAAGGTATATATTAACTATTAACAGCTATTGAATCCTTTTGATGTTAGGAATTGTATTAAAAAGGTACATTTAATACTATTTTAATTTTAATTATCTTTTATATATTAAAAAATGGATCCAGGTTATAACATATTCAAAATCTGTGTAACTGTATACAATGTGTTCAAAACAAATATCACTTGATGTTGCCTGGAAAGGGATCATTTATAACTGTATATTTGAAATATATTTTTGTGTGAAATATTCTGGCAAATCCTTCTTATCACTGAACTCAAAGTGAAACTTTTTAAAAGACATACAACTTATTTCAGATGATTACCCTGCTGTAGCAGCACTGATCCCTCCAAGGTTTCCAAATAATAAATCCAAACAGATAGACTGTAAACATGATTGTCTTGACATAGGTTGTAAAAAATGGCTTGTCAAAGTTATCCTCTTGGAACAAGTACTGCAATAATTGATACAATGGTTTGAACATATTTATATGCATGAGAAGACAAAATAGGGAAAAACGTACAAGATAGAATGACAGTTACATTCAAAGAAAGATAATTAAAAACTAACCTTTGTTATCTCTCCAGATATGACCCATGTTATATCAACAATGAGAAGTGCTATTATCCCGATGACCAAACGATTTGAGCGATTGAGTCTGCTAAGTCCAAACATAGTTACCAATTATGTCAAGTTTTCTTGATTGGACTTTGTCAAAAGTATCAGTTTGTATTATTTGGCAGATAATTAAATTTCAATGCATTTTTAGTCCTCATATTAGTTTTTTAAGCACCTGAAACATAGGTTAAAAAAACAAAAACAATTCTGCTTTACGAAATAAACAAAAATCAATTCAACAAACAACTCCAAGATCCTTAAAATAAAACTGCAGAAAGTCAATGTTTTAAACCTCTTAATAAACAGTGTTGGTAAATTTTTTAATTAAGTGAATATTTGGTGATACAATTAGAGAAAGCTCAGGGGATAAAATTTTAAAAATGATTTTCAGCTCAACACTATATATCAAACCTGTATTCAGTGTAGTATGGATATTTATGTGTGTGTGTGTATATATGTTGTTAAGACCACTCGTTTTTGAGGACTGACTAACCGTTCAAAAAAAAGACCGGTTAACCGCTCGTCCTTATATCCCTAATGTTTTGAGACCCCTTTGAGAACTAACAAGAGAATGTTGTCGCCTGGCGTCGTCTGATGGCATCAAAGCCCGCTTCCCCCGCTTGCGTTCAGCTCTTTCCGCATTGTCCTCAATTTAAAGCATTTTTTTTTAATCCAAAAAATTAACTAAACAGTGATGGAAAATAGAACACAACGAGATAAGAAGGGCTAGAAATTACCTTGGAATTGGCTTAAAGGGAGGTGCGGGTCAAAATTTGGCAAAAAATTACATTTTTAAGTATTTCTAGTTTTTGATATATTTGGTTTCTAAAGCCATTTTTTAATATAAATTGCATTAAAAATTTTATGATAATGTATTAGAACATATTTTAAAATATTATTTTATTAACCCTATATAGGGGTGTAAAGTCGTATTTTGATACGAAATACAGCCTTTTTATTGAATCCATTCATGTACTTGAAATCATCCGACCCTATCGAATGTGATATCAATGGAAAGCAGGATTTCTCTAGATTTAGATAAATATAAATTCCCGACCAATCAAAATTGACCCAACCGTGCATTTCTTGATTCGCATTCAAAAAATGACACTTTCTTGACCTACTTATGGGGTTTCTGCATTTCGTATGCATAACCCTTGACCTTTCAATAAACCAAGGATTTTGATTGGTTATTGCTGTGGAAATGACTGTAGCTTACTTCCGTTTCTACGTAAAACAATGTTGTATAACATGAACAAAAGCACCTTAGATCGTTATTTATTTTGTAGAAAATATGTTGAGATAAACTATTTTCATATTATAAAATTCAGAGATTTTGTGCTATAGCACAATGCTATTATATTTTCTAATCGATCACTTTAGCGTGAAATACGTAAAAATGAAGGTGGGTCTTGCATTCGGTCTCAAACTATAACTTATACTACTTATAATTATAAGTCAAAGTCTAAAGCGTCTTAGTCTTAGCGTCCATTCCAATAGAAATAATAAAAAAAGAACATAAAACGTTCATGTAATAAAAGCAAAATTAACAGCTACTGTGCTAAATTTTACCCAAATAATTTTTTCAATATTCTATGAGCTAGCGTATTTTCGTCACTAGAAATAGTAATAGCAATAATAATAATAGTAATAGTATTAGTATTTACTATTTACTAGATAATAAGACTTAGACATGATATGCATTTGACAGAATTAATAATCAATTAATACAATCTAGACCTAGATTGCTATTTAACCCGTACTCTTGCTAGGATACATCTGTAGATAGAAAAAAAAGAAGTTTACTTGGACATTTTATTTCTCTCCAACACAGGCCAAGCAATTTCAATTTGAAATCTATTTATTGTGAATTCAATTCAATTTTATTGAAGTCAAAGAGTATAAATTCAGTATTCCAAGTGTTAAAAAATAACTTAAGATCTACATTTATGTGTGCAATGAAAATTCAGCTTTGGGATTGAGACCATAAAGTAATTTTGAGCTAAAAATGAAATAACTCCATGAAGCAGCAAAAATTACAGGCGGAGAGTAAAAGTAAAATACTTTGAAGGGACACTAAGGAAAAGATAAGGGGAGCTAGAAAGTAATGTGTAAGATCGAGCTTAAGCTACTAGATGGTTTTATGTACAGTAATTATACAAAATAAAATTTTAATTTAATATTTTCTATAAATTTTGTCGTTTTTTCAGTTTTTCCGCTTTCGATGTTTTTGATCACTTAAGCCCTTATAACTTTTTAATTAATTGAGCAAATTACTCCATATTTTTTCTATGTGATCTTTAGACACAAATAAAGATTTGAATAACCTAACTTTTTGATAACTGCCTTACAAAGGAAAATACAGATAAAAATATATCCCATAACCCATAATTTTGACCTAAAAAATTGAGACCATTTTTGTGAATGTTTATTTTCTAAACTAGAGCATCTACAGAAAAATCCCGTTATTCAAAGTTTTATAACATGATAAAATATCTATACTTTAAATTTGAAAGCAATAACTATTAATTAAAAAAAGCCTTAGTGTTTTGAAATTTACCCTAAAAAACAAAATGGCGGATGTTTATTTCAGTTTCCATGGAAACCAAAAAGTTTTTTTTAAAAAAAAATTAGTGTAATTTATATCTATTGTTATACCCTATAAGAATATTTTATTTAAAATCACTCAGAACACTATATACAAATTTTAGAATTTTGACCAGCACCTCCCCTTAATTCTGGGCTTATTTATGTGTGTATTAATTCTAAAATCTAAATTTATTTAATATTGGTCTGCCGATTTATTTTGTGTAAGTGTTAAGTGATGTTGATACCAAGTATTAAAATTTAGTATACTGTAAATGAAAATGCTCTAGATAGCAAAGATTCGCACACAATCGCATGAATCTAAAACAAATAATTTGTTTCGTGTGGAATGATAAAATGTACCGTGTGCAGACCAGTCATTGGAAACTATTCATTTTCATCCTTCAACCTCATTTTCACTCTATTACTATGTTTTGTTCTTGTTGTTTCATTCATAAAAGTTGGCTGTGTGCAAAATTTATTTAACTATAATATTAACAATTGTAAGTCAAAGCCGAAGGTTGAAAAGGAGTTTTTAATTTTTTTGTACGTTTATAAAAAGGACAGTTCGTTTTGTTGTAATCGTGATTCATATTGAGATTCAAATGTCTTAATGTCTATGTAGATCATGATCTGGAACTTGTTAAAATATCATAATTACTTAGTATTATCAGTGTCAGAAACTTTGTTTCGGCAAAAAAAGTTTGGTAATACTGACAAAAATACTTATCGGTAGACCCCTAAGATTTCATCAACGTATCTGCTTTTCAGAATAACAAGAACAAAAATTACAGTCACCAGCGATTTCAATAATCTTCTGTACAGAAAGAGCGTCTGTAATAACAGTAATATATAAGAATTGTGGGCAATCCTCTGAATCCCGGTCCCAAATTATGTTTCGCGAGTTATCGATTACTATTTAGTTAATCCGTACATAATTCAGTATAATTTCATAAATAAAATCAAATTATGGCAGGTAGACCAGCCGCTCCGATAAATATTACTCCCAATGTTTTAACTGCAGCGCAACTAGCAGGAATTAAATTCAAACTACCGAAGGACTTTGGGATCAAGCCAAACGTAAACTCCGGTATCAGAGTGGTTCAAGTCAAGCTCTGTTTGCAAGCTTCTTGTCGGCCTTTCAGTGGCGCAAGCAGTCACAAGCAGAATGTTTTTGGCAGCTATTGGGAAATGCTGTGTGACAATGACAATTACAATATTTAGTTTTTAATGAATGGCTTTTGGACAATATGTATCACTTGTCTATTTTTTAATCAATAAATAACATATAAATATAAATAATATACTTTCATTTACTATCTGGTTACTTCCGCTTATAGGTGTGTAAAATAATTTGGGACCTGGATTCGAAGGATAGCTGAATTGTGATTGACAGTGATTGGTTTAACAAACAAACAAACACACACATTTTTTGTTAAAAACTGGACAGGAGCAGGATTTGATCCCACTACCGGATTTACCATCAGGGTAATAAAATTATCTCTTCATCTAGCGAAATTCGTGTCAAATATCGATTTTTTAAAATTATAAATTTTTCTCATTAAGTTTTGAACAATCAAGTTTTTTTTAACCTTTAAAATTCATTAATCAGCTTACATAGTAAATAGTAATCTTAATCATAAAATCTGATTATGAGAACTATTATTTAGTATTAAAGTAATAAAGTAATAAAGCATATATTTACGACCAGTGGCAGTGGTAACAGCAGACAACTCACAAGGTCTCACAAGGATGTTTCTAGTGTTACATCTTGTCGTAGCACTAGCCAAGTCTTGGTGAGTTGTCTGCAGTTACTTAGTTTCAAACTTTGCCAACTTTGTGTTGTCACTTTGTCGTAGCAGCAGACACTTCGTTTTGTTAATCATTAATCATAGTTAGTTAACTTAGTCTTAGTTAATGATGATAGTGATAGTCAATGTAAAGATTTACCTACGCCCGTATTTCTTCTTTTCGTTTCACTTTGTTTTAGCGTGCTTATCAACCCTTGGGCAGATTCTCTCACCAGTTGTCTATTATTATTATTATTATTATTTATTTATTTTTTTGCAAAATGACAAAAGAGAAGACGCCAAAACTAAATACTTTCAAGAGGTAAATTATAAATGTTGAATAATAGAGTTTACTTATTACCGACACACGAAAAATAACCGAGAAATAACCTTAATTGCCTATTTTAATTTTAATGTGGGTTCGGAGACTAAATTATAAAAGAAATATCCGAAATAATATTTTGATTAGTGGATTAAGAGAAAAAACCGAACAGTAAATAAAAATAAACTATTCAATTTTTTTTTTTAAAGTCTCATAACCACTTTTTTTTGTTTTGAGATCGTAGGGGGTTCTAATGTTTCCATTAGAGCATTCTCGGGCTTGGTAATCCTGGCGGCGCCCATCCCTCTCCAGGTCAGCAGAGGATTTTCTTAGCGTTAGTCATTTCTAAAAAAAAATAAATTAAGTGGCTATAAGGTGGGCTACTCAGCTACCATTCAATGTTGATAATCAGAATTAGGACGCGGTTGGGTTGCCTTGGAAAACCAGGAAAACCAACGCTCTATCAACATTTAAAACTCTAATAAAAGTGCAAGATTATACATAAATTGACATAAACCATGGATAAGCATAGGAAGCTATACAATTCTTTATGGATGGAGCATCTTTAACAATTAGATAAGGAAATTATGTTCGATATCACTGTTGCTGGCATTCTATATGTTAGTAATACCCCAAAACAGTGCTGGATTTACTTATAAACCAAACATGCCATAGCTTAGAATCCCCGCTTTCTTGGGGCCCCAATAACAATTCTGGTAACATATCTTAAAAGCAAATGTGAATCAACCATTGACTTCTAAATATGCCTATCACAATATATATAAAGAGCTGCCAGATTCATTACTGGAGAATATTCAAAACTGACAAGAGTAACACCGTTAGTTAAATGATTAAACCTTGAAACACTAGAGGATAGAAGAACCAAAAGTAAATTAGTAATTATACATAAGGCAATTAATTCTAATTTAGAAATACAACACAAAGATAACCTAATACAACCCTCAAATAGACATAAAGTTAAAAATACCTTTCTTATTCCATATGCAAGAACAAACACATACAAGTTTTCTTTCTTTCCGTCCGGTATTCGGGCGTGGAATGGGTTGCCAATGGAAACCAAGAAAGCCACCACTTTATCATCTTTAAAACTCTAGTAAGAATACAGGACTAAACACAAACCATAGAAATACGTAGGACGCAATAATCTTCTGTACAGAAGGAGCGTCTGTAACATATAAGATAAGATATAAATTATAAACTGCAGTACTGGAACAATGTACTTGTACGAGTTGTGGCAGTTATAATTAGTATGGCAAAGCGATGAGATCAGGAAACATTTTGATCCTCTTCTTATCTTATCCGTTACAGACAATCCTTCTATACAAAAGATTGTTTAAATTGTAAGCAATCAAATATTTAAGTTGAACTTTTGTTTAAAGTAAAAATCCAAGTAGATCGACAATGAAACATGAGACAAGAAAGACATGATTCCTCATTTCTGCCAATGATTGAGGCAGACTTGTTGTGCAAAATTAACTATTATGCTGTACACAAAAACGTTGCCAGATGTAAATAAAGAAGGAAAACAATAAATGTAAATGGTGCTCTCTCTGAATTTGTTATCAATTGGTTTGACTGGTTTGATGCTAATTGGGACAGGATGAAACTTGTCATTAGGGTCAAACGATTAGCTCTTATGACTTACAAGGAAAAGCCTACACCCGAAAGGCTGCATGCCTTAAAAACAGCCAAGTCACATGTCCAAAAAGTCACACGTTGATGTGCAAATACCTACTGGATTAACCTCTGCTCCAGCATACCGTCAGCTGCAGACACGGGCAATGCCAAAGCCATATACGAAAAAAAACAACCTGACCCTTTGACGTCCAAAGTTGCCTCCCTTAGTCCAAAAGTGGATAAATCATCAAAGACAGACAGTGCAGCTAGAAAAGTGGTTTGAGCATAATCTGGAACAATATGCAGCAGTTACCACAGTCTCTAGCCCCACTCCAGATGACATCCCTGCTATGCCGCCATGGAAGAACTTAATCTCTTGCCCACTAAGGAAGAGCTGAGCAAACAATTGACTGCCAACATGTGGAGAAGCCCCTGGGAATTATGGCATACCACCAGAAGCTCTACAGAGTGGCAAAACAGCTTTATTCCAAACTTTGCACGAGCTTCTGTCCTTCTGCTTGGAACAGGGCTACATATCCCAGGTCCTAAAGGATGCAAATATGGTGACCCTATATAAGAACAAGGGTGCTGGATGTGACTGCAATAACTATGGTGGGATCTCACTCCTTAGTATTGTAAAAAAAGGCCTTTGCCCGTGTCATACTAACGCGATTACAGAGTTTAGCCTCCCGAATTTATCCAGGATCTCAGTGCGGTTTCCGAGCTACCATAGACATGGTGTTCTACATACGGCAGCTCCAGGAAAAATGCAGAGATCAGCAGATGCCTCTATACATTGCTGTTGTCGATCTTACGAAAGACTTTAATTTAGGCTGTAGCAAAGGGCTATTCCTAATTCTACAAAAATCACCTACTTGCCATCATTAGACAGGTCCGTAAAAATATGCATGGCACAGTGCAGTTCGATGGAGCTATGCCAGAAGCCCTTCCAGTCAACAGTGGAGTTAAACGGTGTTGTGTACTCACACCAACACTGTTCGTAATATTCTTCTTTGTAGTGGTTCGATACGCATTCAAAGATAGCAGTGATGGAACCTGATTATACATCAGAGCTGATGGAAACATTTCAACACTGCCTGCCTTTGAGCCAAACCAAAACGATAGATGTCCTAATTCGTCAGCTACTCTTTGCTGATGATGCGACACTTATACACAGCACACACAGAAACTCGTTTGCAACATCTCGTATCAAGCTTCTCCAACGCCTGAAAAGAATTTGCTTCGGGAAAGAGGAAGACAGGTCGTCCACGCCTGCGATTTAAAGATGTCTGCCAAAGGGACATGAAAATAGCCAGAATACATTCAAGTGACTGGGAGTGTAAGGCAGAAGACCGATCTACGTGGCGCACAGTTGTCAATGAGGGCGTCATTATAGCCGAGGAGTGAAGAATGGACGAGGCTGCAGACAGAAGAGCAGGGAGAAAGGCCAAAACATTGGGAAGCACAGAACTCGTGTGCACAAGCTGTGGTAAAGACTGTCACTCAAGGATAGGACTGCACAGCCAGACGAGGAAATGCAACCTAGACCAACGGTAATGACCATGGTCTTGCGAAACAAAGGGATCCGATTACAGTTTTTAAAAAAATTATTACAAAATTAATTAAATATTCATTTTAAAACAGAAGTATCTTTTTGTAGGTTTTATATGAGTAATATTAGTACAAACATATGTGTTAACAACTGTATATTTGGTTAGTCTTTTCATAATATTGAACATACCAGCTGTCAGTGGAGGATCGGGGGCCTGAGTAAGAAGGGGTCAACCTGGAGCGTTTGTGCACATGGCACCAACATGGCTTAATCCGGCCCTGTTTATTAATTTGTAAAAACAATCATTTTATTGACTTAGGAAGGGCGTAAAAAAGGAGACGGTCCCGAGAGGCAAAAGTTATAGGTAGGCCCTTGAACTGCCTATACCCCCAACCCCTTCCACCACCTCTATTTCTCCGGTTGCCGGAAAGATAGTGATGTTCTGTTGTTAGCCGGGTGTAAGGCTACTGCGTTATGCTAACAGTAGATGCTTTTTTTTCACATTTGTTTTTTAAACTGTGACTATTGAAATAAAATTTAATTCCTTTTCATCTATTCTGTATTTTTCAACATACTAGTGCAAATCGATGTTCTGTTAGTTTCTCTATTGTTGTTTATTAAATTGCTACTTAATTATTTTCCCATGGCCCAGAAGGGGGTGGGGGAGGAGGTGTAAGAAAGTGTGAAAGCTTGTGACAGGGGGAGGGGGTGCCCGGCCATGTGTGACGTAATGTTGTTTTATATTAAATTTTAATTATTTTGAAAGTGCGGTAAAAAATTATCAAAAATGGCGTGACGTACATTGTGGACGGCCCCATATAGTAGGTAATATATCGTGTAAATTTAATTTAAATACTTGTTTTTATTATTTGTACTTTTGAAGTAATTTTCCAAATAAAATACAGTGAAACGAAAAGATGAAAAATGGGCTAACGATTCTTGCTTCCTAAGTTCTTATAAGAACGCTCAAACTTGCCGATCTGTTGGCAAGTGACGCAGCATTCACAGGCCACAACTAGGAGGTGTTATTCCAAGGCCACGGCTATGAGTTTCACGCTATGCCCAGCCGCCTTTATTTCCTTAAAACTGTGTCAGGTACTCATTCGAATCTGGGTTGATTCAAGGACACCCTTGTCCTCTGTCTTCATGGAGATTTGAACCCGTGAGCATTCCATTCAAATGACGTTTAATTAAATTTTTCTATAAAAATGATTTACCGTCTTAATCGCCACCCATCGTCAAATACATATATTGTATGGCCTACTTCTCCGCATCACTCGTGTGTTCCCTCCTTCACATGGTTCGCCCTGATGTATCTTTGCCTTTTAGAACTTGTATTAACGAATTTGAGTTTTCGTGCGCACATGAAGTTACTACAGTGATTCTGTAGTACATGGAAGTGTTGAAGCTGCACCAATGTGAACATTTGACGCACAAGAGAGAGAGAGAGTGAACATCCTTCCGGCCCGTTCTGGACATGGTTTAGATTTATTATTTTTCTGAGTAAATAAAGACGCCGCCTTCTCGCCACTCTCAAGTATGTAATAAAATAATGTTTAAGCCCTTTTTCCAGGGATGGCATTTTAATATTATTAATACAACTTTAAATATATATATATATNATATATACAGTGGCGTAGCTAGAAAAAAAATTTATCCGAAACCTGCTCATTTTCAAAATAGAAATACGGCTCTTATGTGGGGGTGTGGGGGGGGGGGAACCTTTGTGATGTCACATTGACGTGTGACCAGCGAGCAGGGGGTGAAAAATCAGCCAAATAGCGGAATGGCCCCACAAATCAATCATAGCAAAAGTATAATGTTGTGTGTTAAGTATTTTCCAATCTTTAATGTTGAATATATTTTGATAAATCAAGTGGGCATTCTCTCCTCCCCTCCCCAGTTTTTCTAACATAATGCCTCTTATTGTATTATAGTGTAGGTAAAGCCAGGACTAGTCTTAGCCGCTGCCACCTATGCGGCCGCAGTGGGTTCGCGTTTTCATAGGCCCCACCTATCGTAAATTTCACTTATTATCCTTAATACCTTATCCTTACACAAATTGGGCCCAGCGCATTCCTTTGCATACTAAGCTGCATAAGGCCCCACAATTGCTAGGTCTGGCCCTGTGTACAGCCATAAATACGTGGAACCTTACGTTATATATTTAACTGTTCTTTATCAATGATAATAATGAAATTAATTTCATGTTAAAATAGTTCAATTAGTAGGTTAACGTGGTATTATAGACGAATATTATCTTGCAACGACATGCAACTGAACAGTGGGTTCTATTATTTTCTTTTATGATTACATCTATCATAGATGCGGATTAAGACTGCACGGCTCCCCGGCTGCGGGGGACCTAATCATCCAGCGGTCCCTTAAAATAAAATGATTGTTAACAGCTAATATAAGACTAAATATTAAGAATGAAAAAAAAAATCGATGACGAAGAAATAACTGTTTGAAGTGTTCGTGGTATGTTACAATTGAGTGCGAAAAGAAAAATTATATATTCCACTGCTGGGAATCGAACCCGAGACCGCTTGCATCACGCGCCTATACTCTCTCCACACGGTCAGCGGAGCTTGTCTAAAAAGAGAAATTTTAACAATATAAACTATATTTTATACTATATTCTCTAAGTGAGCCAATTAAATCGATTTTTCTCGATTATTAAGAATATCAGGTCTGAATCGCGATCAATTGTATAGATAATATTTATAAATTTATTTAATTTATTATATTTTCAAGGGTTCGTGCAAACATTTGTACACTTTTATTAAAAAAATATATAAAAGTTTGGGGGCCCCCAAACCGTCGGGGGCCCCTGGCTTTAGCCCGTTCAGCCCCCCCCCTTAATCCACCATAGCATATATATGGATAAAAACATTTCTAGTTGTACGAATTGCTCTAGAGATAGTAATAGAACCCCGTCTCCTGATTTTTCTCCACTCATACTTTTTCTCCTTCTAACTCGGCGTTCAGTTGATATCTCCAACATTCTATAATCCATAACAGCATCTGTATTAGCACATAACTTTGTTCTATGAAATAAGTTTGAATTATTATTTTTTAAACGGTTTTCCATAAATTGAGATTCTATTGAAAATAAAAAAATATTGCATGGATATGAGTAAAGTTCCAGCATCTGATCTCGTTTTACTAGTTACTTCTTCAGATGTAATTTGTTTCCAAGACGCTTGAAATTTTTAAGTATGTTTTTACGAAATTATTTATGTTATTGCCATGTTTATTAACGGAGAAATTTGAATATTTTCATGTTCTTGTGCTAAATCTTAAAAATTAGCCATAAAATCAAATAATTCAAATTATTCATACATTGGTTTAATTTGATAGACGTAGCATTTTAAAAAGAATAACCCAATTTTAATGAAAAAAACATATTATGTGTGCTACTTTAATGCAATAAAAAATATATATAATTTTTTAGTAAGTTAACTTAAAATAATTTTCTAAAACTGAAACAGTAATATAAATTACACAATATTTGAACCACCATGTCATGTAGGTATTTGTTAGCGCATAATTCTGCGCTTGTCGAAATTTCACGCAAATACTGTCGTGGCGATATTGATAGACATATTATTCGGCCCAGCGGTGGTGTGTTCTTTTTTGTGCATTTTTCTTATAAAAGCGCCATTTGTGACACATACAGTTTAATTTTCCAAACAAATCGAGAACTTTTTTGAGCCATCTTGAATTTTTGAAAGGTTTTGCGTTTGTTATAACAACCACTATGTAATCAAACAAATGTTGCGTGAATTCGTTAATTAAGACTTGAAATTAAGAATATTTTTGCTTTACATTGGTTTTCCCCTTTCAAAAAAAAAATTGGCGGCAGTCGGAAAGGGCTTTATTTTTCAAATGCCAACAAATGCCGCCCTTAAGATGAGTGCCGCCCGGGGCGGACCGCCCCCCTCTAGCTACGCCACTGCCTGCTAGCATCGTGAAAGTGTATTTATAAACTCCCCAACATTTGATGAGTCTACCTACTCGGAAAATAGGAGAATTGGTGCTTTTCAATGTTTATATAGCTCATTTAATGAAGAAAACGTTTTCCCATGAGTGGGAAATTTAATATTCTCTTTTGCCAATTATCGTCGGAAGCATGTACTCAAAACATTTCTTCAGTTTCATGCTTCTACCTACACGGGAAATAGATTATTTATTGATAAATTATTGATTTTCAATTAGTATATAGCTTATATAAGGAAAAAAACAGTTTTGGGGCCTCGGCCCCCATGAGTGTGAATTTCAAAATTCTTTTTCGCCAATTTTTGTCGTAAGAGAGTCTCCAACAACTTCTTAAAGTTTCATGCTTCTACTTACACGGGAAGTTGGAGAATTAGTGATGTAGGCAAAAAAAAAAGTTTTTGGGCCCCTGGCCCCACATGAGTGAGATTTTCAAAATTCTTTTTCGCCAATTTTCGTAGTGAGAGGGTACCCAATAACTTCCCAAAGTTTCATGCTTCTACCTACACGAGAAGTTAAAGAATTAGTGATAAATGAGTGAGTGAGTCGGTGAGTGAGTCAGTCAGTCAGGGCTTTCCCTTTTATTAGTATAGATTAAATGTATTTTTTTTTCTTTTTTTTCTTTTTTTTTTTTTTTCTCATTAAAGTAACACAAATTAAAATATGGTTATTAATTAAAAAGTTATGCCTATCCAATTAAAGTAATGTGCAAATAATTTGAATTATGACACGAGTATGAAAATATTCAAATTTCTCTTTTAATTAACACCAAAATAGGCAAAAATAATTAAAATTAACATTTGAAGAAGTAACTAGTAAAACAAGATCAGATGCTGGAATTCTACTTGATTCAATTCAACCTTTTTCTTTTCTGTTATATGTTATCTCAATTTATGGAAACTGGGTTTTATTTTATTTTTTATTATTTATATTATCTTTTTTTAATTAATGCAAACCCATTTGATGGAACAAAGGGATGTGCTGTTACAAATTACAAAATGCTGTTATAACACACACAATAATTGGTAAAGAAATATGAGTGGGGAAAATTCAGAAGACGTAGTTATATCTTTAGAACAAGAAGTGCAACTAGAATTGTTTTTATCAATGGATAGACTTTAAAAGAAAATTAAAGAACGTTTTGCTCAGGTTCATATCTTTGCAAGAAAATATTCGATTATATAATAACATGTAAACTACTACATACATAACTTGCACATCAAATAAACTACTGTTTTGACATTGATAAAAAAAATTTCAACATTGAAAGAAAAGGGATTTAGGTTTCTAATAGCTGAGCCTACACTGCTAGAAGAGGCATTACGTTAGAAAAACGGGGAGATAGACCCTTTTATATATAGTAAAACTACGGTGGAAAGATACCGTAGAATGGATCGCAACGAACCCTGTTTTCAGATGCAAAACAGATGGGTAAAACGCACACGACTGAAACGACCCTCCTTTATGGATGTGGTCAACGAGCTCGAGGTTTCAGTTAAATTACCCAAAAGCAGGGAAAAAAATATCCATGATCCCGGCGAGGGGACCTCACGAAAGCTACTCTCCGCCCGATCTACGTTTGTCACTGGCAAATGCCGCGGTGGGGAAAAATAGTCCAGTTGAGCTTCAGCACGAAGAAGCACTAAGGACTATTGAAGCCTACGGTACAGGCGTAGTAAGAGTCTATGCAGACGGCTCATGCTTCACAGATGGACGAAGTGGGTACGGTGCACTAATTGAATACCCTGCTGGAGGCCCAGCAGTAACAGAACTGTCTGGACCATGTGGAAGACTAGCTTCAAGCGGGGACGCTGAACTAGAGGCAATCCACAAGGGTGTGAAAGAAGTGCGCCTACGCCTATGTAGACGAAAGAGTTTTCCAACAGTCGTAGTCTTCACCGACTCGAGATCCTCCTGGAACTCTTGAGTCGGAGCTCTATGGAGACGAAAACTGTCGATGCTGTACTAGAGATCGTTAACTATATTAGATCTCGCGGGGGCATGGTTGTCCTGCAGTACATTATAGGCCACGCAAAGATACCACAGCAAGAAAAGGCAAACTTGCTGGCACAACAGGGTGCTGCCCAGCCCCAAATCGAACGCCCAATGACCCAGCTGGGGGTAAAATTGTGGCTAAAAGACCATTTCATGGGAAAATGGCTAAAAGGATGGGAAAATGGTGACACGGCACGAACGCTTTACGATAAAATGCCGCGACCACGCAAGCGAGATCCCTGGTGGAAACTGCCTCGTAG